>BJCO01736684.1:0-13545 GCA_018326465.1 Flaveria floridana
GTTTGAAAACCCCAATCGTACAGAAAAAGTCAATATATCCCACACCTTCATCTTAATAAATTAGATTTTCTAAAATACCACTCCTTCCATTTTTAAAAATATGTCACATGTCACTCACTGATTGCTTTTCACACTTTTTACATAATGTTCCCTTTGTATTTGAATTTTTCCCAACTATTTATATTGTCCCTCCATACAACTTACACTCTCACATGGTTACGTCATCCAGGCACTTATCAAATTGGAAAATTTTAGGATAAACAAACATTTGTGTCTTATGTTTTATTGTTGAAAATTCTAATATTCGTGTGGAAAATTTTGAGATAAACGAATATATTTGCTCGTCATGTGCAACCTGATGCAAATGGGTGTTATCCCAATGGTTGAAAACTATTAAGAGTTTATGAGTAAAAGTCATTAAGTAAAGTGTTTTTTACTAGATCTTGTTTTGTAGTGTAGCAATTCATAAATGTTATAATTTGTAATTTAGTCTATAATTTTACCCCTTTCTGTTTATTAAGTTGCCACATCAAAACCCTATGATATAGATTAATTGTCATATTTTTATCATGATTATAATTATATTCATATCTAATATTTAAAATATTTTATAAAAAAACATACCGTTTTTATTCATGCCTACAATGTTTCGACATAAATTTCATTTTAAATTTATTGAATCAACGTTTTGGTATAAACTTTTTTTTAACACCAAACCGTGTCAAATATGATATATTTTTTACTTTTTTCTACATTTCACATTCGTGTTTCTATGTTTCATTTAGAACCAGACCACCTTAATTGAAATTTTAATTTTTTATTTAACTAAATAATTTTTGAAATGCCAAAATTAATTAACATTTTAAATTTATTTAAATAATTCATTTATCTTTACTTCCTTTAACCACATCAAGATTTTTTTAAAGTTCCAAATATACCATTACTCTTATCGTCGCCTACGTTCCCTAACCTATCTTTTAGAATGTTAACGCTATTTTTAAGTAGCTGATTTTGAAAGGTTAACAATTTTTTAAGTATTTTAATTTACAGTTTATTTTTAACTTTTTTTTGTATAAATATTTATGGGTGAGTTTATTCTACAACGTGTATTTTTGCTACAAAGTGTGAGAAGACACAGTTAGGCTAAAAAATCACAAAAAAATTATATCTCCCAATATAAATCGAATTTTAAAAAGTTATTTTGGAGTCTCTGTTCTTTTCATCATCATCTTTAAGAAAAAAATCAAAAAAAAATTTAATTGTGTCTTTCATAATGACACAATGACGTCATCGTGTCTTTCATAAATGACACAATAAAAAAACATTAACTTTTTATTTTTTATTTATTTTTTTTTTAGTGAGAACGACTAGGGGAACAAAATCTCGGAATTACTTTTTTGAAATTCGATTTAAATTGTGAGATATAATTTTTTTGTGATTTTTTTACTATTTATATATTCTCACAATTTGTAACAAAAATACACTTTGTATTTAAACCTACTTCAATATTTATTTTACTTACAAAAAAACTATTAAACGTTAATTAAATTATATTAAGTTTCTCGCACATATAAAATTCATGTCACCACGCGCTCTATGTAGCTAGTTCATATAAGAAGGTAAGTGTAAATATTACAGTATTTATTTTCATATATGCATATTATTGGAAAAATATTATAGAATAATAATCAAGTTTAGAATTTTTTTAGTTTAATTATTTATTCATATTTTAATCAAATTGGACCAATAAACTATCAGATCGAGTCATAATCAATTTTTTTGTGTCAAGAAAGTAGTGAAAGAAAAGATGTGGGTTAAAATTTTCAACATATGAATTACATTATAAAATTAAAATAACATGTTAATTATATTAAAAAATTAAAAAATACCAAAAATTCACGCCATTGTTCCACTTCAATATAAAAAAAGAAAAATATATTTATTAATTGAAACAAAAAAAATACTAAAAACATATTAAAATTTTATAATTTAAATAAAATATAAAAGCTGAGTGACCTTGTTAAAATAATTTCTAAACTTAAATATCTATTTGAAACATCTTAAGTATCTAATTGAAATATTTTTAAAAATTAGTTACTATTTCAGGGACTTATCCCAATATTATTTTATCCAATGTTAATGCATCCTTGGGCGTAGCCTTGTTGGCAAACTGGCAGCCTTGGAGGAAAGCCTCCACTTGGGTTTCACACTTGGCGATTGGGAAGAATGACATTTTGTGAGGCACACCATCCATTTTTTTAACTCACAGAATCTACCATTTTAACAGGTAAAAAGTGAGTTGCATTAAAAAGAATTCGTATGATAATGTTGTATGTAAAAAAATGTTTATTAAAGAATGAGTAAAAAACTAATGTGTCATATGAACTAATCCTGCATGTGAAAAGAATGGACCGTAGCATTATAAACATTCTTAGAGGTAGGGGTGTCCAAAAAAGCAAAATAACCAAATCGTAAATGAAATAACCGACCTAGCCAAATTGTAAAACCAAAGCCAATAAGAAACCAACGATTTTGTTTGATGGTTTTTTTGAAAATTGAGTTTTCCGGTTCGATTCCAGTGTTTGCTTGTAACAAAAACCGAAAAAACCTAACTAAAATCATATACCCGAACTTTTAAATTTAAAGTTATATTCTTACACTTATAAACATGATTATTCTATTAGTTACTTACTTAATTTCTATTATCTAACAAATATCAAATATTTAGGTTTCAAGAATAATCTTTAATCTTTTTTGTTTGAATTGATAGATTCAAATGTTTTATTAATTTTTTTTTTGCTATTATATCTTATGTATTATAATTAACTTTAATGTCACGTAATTTATAAAAATTTATAGATTATATTTGAATATCAACAAAATAATGTAAGCCAAAGTTTGTAGCTCAAATTTATTACATTGGATCAATTTTTTTTACAAACTTGAAACCCAAAACTGGTAACAACCGAACCAAAACTAAAGTGAAATCAAAAAACGAATAAAGACGAATCTTGATGGTTTTAAAAACATAGAAACTGAAATATCGGTTTTTAATTTCAGTTTTAGACTAAAACCTAACCAAACATACCCATGCACACCCCTATTTAGAGATATATTTGTGAATTTATCATGTTTTTTTATTTGAATATCTTACATACAAATATGAATTTTCTTTTGATGCATGAACATTTTCCTATAAAAGCAATCATGTACTCTTTAAACCAATAAAGGAGACATGAGAACCACCCCAAACCATCTTTAATAGGCACAAATCTACAATCTTGTTAATAGTAAGTTGGTAACGTAGTCCCAAACCTGAAAATCACGGACCCGACAACGGACAATCAAACCCCAAAATCCTGAACCCGAGAACCATACTCGAACAACCGGAGCCCATATAACCAGTTTTTAGTTAAAAAATTGGTACTATAGAATTTCTCTTAGCTGAGCACAAAACAAAAGGAGAAACCAAATGGACATATTAACCCTAAAATGTTTAAAAAAGATCCAAACGAATGCAAGTTCTTGCATCTTTTTATCACTTAAAGAGGGTGTAGAAAGAATCATAACGGCCTACCTAAAGAGGGTGTAGCATGGGATAATCCTCACGCATTTCTTGCTCTGTAAGAGAATCATCTTCCTTTTGCGGAGTCCATAGCACCTCAGCTCCCTTAAAATGAATAAGAAACAAAAAACTTGTAAGTTATGGGATAAAAAACAAGGTCTAATAGATCTCACCATAGTATCAATTGGAGGGATAGAGGCAACATGAAGTTTCAGATGGGTAGAGTAGCATGTTAAACGGAACGGACCATCCAAACACTTTTTATCTGGTTTAATATTTATAGTACAGTAAATATGATTAAAAAACCTGGTATTACAAAAATAATCTATATTTGTTAAGTAAAGTGATTTTGGAGATACATATAAATTTATATGAATTTTAACCGGTTTGTGACGAATTTGACCCATTAGGGATAGAAAAGTTAATGATGAAACAAAAATACATGATTTATAAGTGGGGCAAATGGTGTGCGTGGGGGATAAGATTGCAAAAACAATTCGAACTATTTTTAATAAAGCAAATGTGACCCATTTGACCATAAAGAGAACCCACCCAAATCAACACATTTATAGGTAAATAAAATTCCCACCTCAAATTTATGATTAATGGGTTAGAAAACAAAGGGAATATAGAGTCCTCACCATGATGTCGCAAGAAGGGATAGAAGCCAGCATTTGCAAGGCTTTCTTTAATTGTGCACTGCTTTTGATGGGTGGCAGTTCAACTACATCATGAGCAGCAACGATGATTGTAACCTTCAATCAGAAATAACATGGTTCAAGAACGGATAAAACTCTTTAAATAGTAACAAGATTTCAGTTTTTAAAACAACTTTTTAAAAATCAACTAGAATAACGTTACTATTTACATATAACCTTCTAAAAATTCTCATGTAGGCCCAACAATGGTACTTTTTCCTCATTAATTTAGTAACAAGACATGTGATGACACATGTATAATTCAGCCTAGAGCTGATATGAAACTAGTTATCCAATTTGAACCTTAACTAATCAGAAAACTGTAACTGGAATCACTTTTATCTGAACACCAAATCACAGATAGAACAATAAGATACAATCAACTTTAAAACAATGAAAACCAACAGAAAAAGAGAGCAGGAAACATGTTAAAGATAATCATACAAAAGCACTAACCACAATATACTCGCTACAGAGCCCATTAGAACTCTGGCTTGTTGCACTTTTCTTTCTGAGGTTGTTAACATTAACCAGAGTCTCCTCATCAAATTTACCCCTTTCTTCAATAGAAAGTTGATTAAATTGTTTCTCACATTCCTCTACTTTCTTGTTTACATCCACCTGCATGACATAGTAAACCAAAATTAAAGAGAAACAAAACTTAAAAACCAAATTTACAAGCAGAAGAAAGATATTGAAGGAAATAACGTAGTGACTTACAGAGGCGTAACCCAAAATGCAATAATCAGAATGCCGAAGCAGAGCTAGTATTGTCTCTGCAACAGAAACAAAATAAGATATCATCCACACACATATGAACACACACAACAGAGTTAAGTTGAACCAGAGGACCTAAGATAAAAAGAAATGGAGAGACAAGATTCAACAAATTTCATGTCAATATTATATCCATGCACATGCGCACGCCTTTACGCATATGTGATTTACAATTTATTCACATGTGTTTATTCAATCTTGACCTTTATACTTTTATGGAAGACCCCACATTGGTTTCCTTGTTCGCATGTGTGTGGGCGTGCATGTATGTAGTATATGTATTCACAAGAAGAACCTCAGAACCATAGAGAAATAACAGCTAGATTATAATCGATAACACCATCACCTTTTAATACATACTTGAAGCCCTTTGAGGTGGATGTATCAGCTGACTCAGCAATCCGATTGAGATCCCTTTGCAGTGATCTACCCGTCCCCAACGATCCAACCTTGAAAAATTTAAGGTTAGTAGTCACCATAATGGCATTAGCCTATTAGGTTGTATGCATAGGAAGATATACAATTCAAATAATGACTATGCATATCCCATCATATATAAGGCTGGTCGAAGACTGCCAGCCTCATATCCCATCATAAATGTTTAATAAAGAACATACAATAATGTGACTTCGGATGTCAAGCAGATCACTTTACAGCTTCAAAAGTAAAATGGGTTCTATATTCAGAAAATAACTGTCAACCATACCTGTAATTATAACCATACGCAAACTTTTAAACTGGCCTAATAATCTCCAAATCAATTTAAAGAAAATGGTGTAAGTTTTAAAATAGCTTATCGCCAAAAAATTCAACCAATTTGTAAGAGAACACCATGAAAAACAAAATTTAAATTTGAGATATAGCTTATGGCATCATTTATAATCTATTTGAAACTTAAAATACCTGAAGCTTGATAACACTTGTTCTTGCACTAACAAGATTATCAAGAAGCCATATTATAAATACGAGAACCACAAAAATAACGATATTAGCCACAATAACATCTAAACCAATTGGTGTAACTTCATTTGCCACCTTCATGGAGGCCGGGCTGCTGATCTGAGTCCTATAAAAAGCATCAGAACAGATATCCGAGCTGCTGCGATAACTTCCAGACGAGTAGCTGGACGTGCTACTGCTGGGAGACCTATAACTACTACTACTACTACTTCTAGAACTACCAGAAGAAAACGAACTCCCACCCATTCTCCCACCAGATGCAGCCATTGCAAGGCAACCATAGTGACAATCAAACGAAAATAATAATCCCAGTAAAACCGCAGTAATAACTGGTATTTTTAAGGCCTTCATAACATTCTCCATTGATCTCCAAATCACTCCATCTATACCAGTTTCAGTAGCAACTTGTTTTAAATCTTTATCCTCTCCCCTTCTGTTTTCACCAAAATCCTTTTGCCATTTGGCATTACGATTCATAATGAAGTAATTCATATTGATTTTGGAGGATGCTTTGATGCAAGGAGAGTAGTTCCTTTTGAGAGCACACGACCTTTTCATTCGGAAAGAGCGAAGTGGATGCGAACCGAAGGTTTGTTGGAGCCAAGGGCTGTAACTGAAGTTGGATTCTAACAGAGAGTGTGTGATCGCCATGCCAGAATGTCGGGTGCTGCAGATATCTTCAACGGTGGTGGTTAATTCCTGCTGTTTGGTTTTCTTATTTGCTAATATTTTTCTTGATTCTAATAGATAAAACTGCATACACATTAGCAATGTAAATAAAGGATTAGCTCTCAAACAGTTAACAAACCCTACCTAAAATCGCTCGAGAATCCCTAAGATCTCTCGTTTACATACAAACTCGAATCAAATTAAGGATAAAAACATCTAACAATCCTGCATATATATATACGTCGCACAATGCAAAAATAATAAATAATTGTTGGGAGATGATGACGTAACCTAAATCTTACATGTATCACATCGGATCCTTGAAGTGAAGCGATCAGGCAGAGAAGTCATGCATAGCTTTTGAGTTGTGCCGTGTATAGGGGAAGAATTGAGGTATGACCTACTAAACCATTCACAATCTATTTCCATTCTCATCCTTATAACTAAATTAAAAATTATTATTATTTATTTAAATACTATTTTTCATACTTTTATCATCACATTTTCTCTTTCATATAATAACAACCATTTACATAAAATTTATTGATAAAAAGTTAATTTTGTAAAAAAAAAAAAGATTAAAATCAATATGTTAATGAATAATCATAATAATAATAATAATAATAGTAAAAAAAAAATATAATTAATAACTAATAATTCTTACATACGATAGATCGGTGGCCGACAACGAAACAGTGGTGGAGAAGTGAAGATTGGAAAGCGTGAAGCCGGATCCAAATTCCCCATCGAATCCGGTACCCTTTAATTATGAATTCATCCCAAATATTAAAATTTCACACATGTAGAGGATGAATGACACAATTACGCAAACTCTTGTGAAAATTTTGATTACTAACCTACAAACCGTGTACTACATTGATAGAATAAATAACTATTAAATAAGAGTTAGGAACTCTAATAATATTTTGCATAAAGAAAGAACTCTAGGAATGTCCATTGTAAAAGTAGACTTTGGTGATGTTCAGCGTAAAAGTAAGACTTTAGTGATGTTCATCGCAAAGACGCGACTCTTGTGAAAGACTTGCAAGTCTTAAATGACTAAGTTGGCTAGTACACGTGACATAAAATTTACTCATATAGATTTTAGTAACCATTTAAGGTAATTAAACCTTAATCAAAAGTATCACTTTTGATATACAGGGACACTATCGAAAGTGTCACTTTTATACACTTGAACACTTTCAATGCATATACACTTGAACACTTTCAATGCACATCATACTTTCCATTTGAAAAATAAACTTGTTATTGTTTACATACATTTTGTTGAGTAATTATACTATCTGTTGAACAATAAACTTTTTATTGAACAATCATATTTTCTATTGAACAATCATAGTTCCTATCGAACAATCATACTTTCTATCGAACAATAATCTTTCTATTGAACAATTATACTTTCTATCGAAAATATACTTTCTATTGAATAATCATACTTACTATAGAACAATAAACTTTCTAGTGAACAATTATACTTTCTATTTAACAATAGACTTTCAGTGGAACAATTAGCCTCTCTATTAAGTAATTATACTTTTTATTGAACAATAAACTTTCTATTGAACAATCATATCTTCTATTGTATAATAAACTTTCTATTAAACACAAAATATGCATTCCTATGACAAATTCACTATAATCGTTAATCTTGTACCATTCTAGCATCATACTTGCTTGTTTATCACATACAAGCCATATTACATCAACACGACAGTAAACATCATATCATAAGAATAATAAACCATGAAATTGGCTACATGAAAATATAATTTCTTATAAAATCACGTTTTAAGCATAAACATCACCCAAAACATTGAAAATGTGGCTCATTGAATTTACCTTGATTGATATTGATCTTAGACTCGTGACTTTAGATGTGTTGAACCCTAAAGGATCATGCATGCCAATTAAATTGATGATTTGTTAGTTGTTCAGTTGTGAAAATTTTGCCAAGTGCTAAAGTGATGTGAATATCAGTGAATGTGGATGCTGACTAAGTGATGTTGCCAATGCGGATAGAAGCTCTAACACTTAATATGGGTGATTGTTCATACTTAATGTTGATAAGAATAACAGTTAATTCGAATGAAGAATAAGTGATGCGGATGAAGAAGACAACAATGCCGACAAGGTGTTGGTCATCTGTATTAGCCGATACGGATGAACTCCTTAGTCAATTTGGATGACCAGCCCCATGCAGACACAATTATTTTGTTCTTTTTGACTTGTAAGTATTTATGATGTAATAGAAATGTATCAAGGTAGTTTTGTTGATAGTAAAGGCCCTATGTCAGACATATAAATAGAAAGTCATGAATTCTATGATATAACCCTTACAAACCTTGAAAATCCTTGTAAACCCTAGCAACCTTATCTTTTTGTTTAAGATGATCAATACGAAGAAGAATTTATGAGTATGTTCATATGTTCATTGATTATTGATCATTGTGATTCCGCCATGGATTCAATAGCATTATCAGTAAATTTTACTCATCTAAAATCCACCCTCTTAGGATGGAATTATTCTAAATCATTCAATCGTTGTTAGAACTCAAATATAATAAAAATGTGAGATAGAAGGATAATAATACACAGCCCCATATCATCACTTGGATGAAAATTGAATCAAACTTGATGAATGTTGGCTTAGTTGATTGAAATCGTGAAGGGGAGGGGGTGGAGGAGCTTGTGATTGAGAATGAATTAAGGGGGATTAGGGTTAACTTTTATCATTTTACCCCACCCTAATTGTGTTAATTCATATATTCTATACTCTTCACTCCCTGTTCGTAACTAAGTTTCTTTTATTACATTTTAACATGAAACTAGTATAAGAATAAACTATAACACTCCGCCCAGGGTTGGGTGTTTTCAAACAATTGATATAGACGTAGATGGGGTAAACGCATAATTCTTATAATAACTCCCATATAGAGATTACATTTATGTCTCCAAGTAATGATACTCGAATACATTTGTAAAATCTCTAGGTCCGTCATCTGTACTTACAAGTAGTCCTGATATAAATCTTTTTGGGCTCACCTATGATATATACTCCAAACGATATTAACTATTGTCAATGAGCTCATGTAACAACTCTAACTTTCTTAAATAAGTAAAAAGAACGTTGTTTGGGAATTTAATCCCAATGCAAGCTATATTTGAAGAATGGTGTCGGCCGCATCGCAAGAGAATAGAGATGTCGGTCTCATCCTCATCAGGATGCGATGACTAATGATAAGGATAAGGAAACTTCTACTGAAGGACACATGTATGATGATGAGGAGTCATGGTTGGCATGTGGCCAATGACTAAGGGTTGGAATTCGACACGTGGCCACGATGCGGGCCGCATTAGGGTAAGGATGCATGCTGCATCAGAGAAAGAATATCAGGACTGGTGTAATGGTGTCTGTGTCACCTATGCAGCACATCAGAACGATGCGGCCAGTATCATCTTAGTGATGCGGGGCACATCTGTTATCAAAACAACTTCTATAAAGAGGCATTCGGGGGAGTCTTAATCATAAAAAAATCTCTATATTTTCTCACTCTCTCTCTCTCTAAACTCTTAAAAATCAACCTATTGATTCATCTTTTTGCTATAGTTGTCTCTCATTGGCCTACATTGTTACCCGCATTGATATCTACCTGCATTGACACTTAGAGATTAACTAAGTGTGACTAAATGCAGATGAACATGTAGTTCACCCTCATTAACTTGTACTATTGATTGAATTGAGTTAGTTCTTTTAGATTGATCCATCTGTTTACTATTATCCGTATTCATCTGTTCTCTTGTATTGGCTTGTTCACCCATATTGACTTAGTCACCTATATTGACTTTGTCATCCACATTCACCTAGCTATCCATATTTGCCTTGTTTCATCCATATTTACACAGTTTATTTATTGACCTATATATAATACAGAGTGATGATTGATGTTGGTGTGATGTAAAGTATGTAGTACTGATGAAATACACTCACTATATATGACCATAAAATCTACTATTTATGGAAGTCGATCATGATATGTTATGTATGAAAGTATGATCATTACTTGTAAAGTATGATCATTATTATGATAAAGTATGAATGAATAATTACTATGATGATAAAGTAATAAAAAAAGAAAGATAATAGTAGTTAGTGAAAGCAATAAGCCCATTGTATATAAAATCTTGCAAGCATTATTAAGAGTTTGCATTCGTTGCATACTCACCCACTAAAGGAGATTTGCCTTATGCATTCTCACCCGCTAAAGGAGACGTGCTTTGTGCAACCTCACACGGTAAAGGAGATTTGCCTTGTGCATTCTCACCTGTTATAGGAGTTATACCTAGTATATTCTCACCTGCTAAAGGAGCTCAGTACTTGTACTAGCTCAAACTTAAAATGAAAAGGTAAAGATAAGGTAAACGAAAGAGTATAGTGTTATGTATAAAAATATATGTAAAGTATAAATGGTGATAAGTATAATATATATAATGTGTTGATGATTCAAGTATGGTTGAGGTTAAAGGTTTTCAAATGACTAATATGCCAAAGAGTTTCTTTAAAGTTTCATAACTAGAACTCAATCAGCAATGTTGATTTTTGTATGCATATTACTTTGGCAGGTATATAAAAGATGAAATAAAGAATGGTAGTTTTGCATAGATGTGAAGTTACATGGTTGTGTTCAATTGGCATTCTAATAGTTTAAATTATTTTATGAATGAAGTAATAGATTTTAGCCAATGTACTATGTATTGATAGTTTTAATTTCTACTGCTATAATAGCGAATGTTAAAAGTTTAAAAATTATGTGTTCCGGATGTTTGAAATTCAACCGTGAGATTGCCTGGAAAGAGGGCCTTATAGTGTTTTATGTAGAAAGAGAAAGGATATGGTAGTGGTCTCTCGTCATCACTACTAGGGCCTTTAGGTCAGACAGGGCCTCTTACCTTCATAGTTTCTAATGAGGATGGTGGCATTTCAATACTGTTTTCCTCGTATTTGTGTTTGATTATGGTCCACCACCAGCCAAATTTCTTCATTTTTTGATTCGGTAGACTGTTTATTATGTTGTAAATGAATAGTTATTGGTGTTGTATTTCTATTGTAGTCGATGACGATGACTAAAGGTTCATCTGATACCTTTGTTGTGGTTTTGGCTCTTATTGTTGAAGTGTATTGTGGATTGCTTGGATCTATTGTTACATGGTGATGATAATGATTTAGCTATTATCTGAACCTGAATTTGATGGGTGATTAACATAGTGATGGTGGCCCTATGTCATTAAAGCCTATATTCAGTTTTTGTCTTTGGTTTGAGATGCTTGCTGTTGTTAAGCCTTATGCATAAAGGCTGCGACTATAAATATACCTTCTCTGGTTCTATCTGCTTAATAGGTTTGGAAATTAATGGATAGTATAATTTCAAATGTTTATAATTGATGATAAAGAACAAATGGATGTTATATTTGTTGTTTTGGTGAGGTAAACAACTTTTTACAGCCACAATGAAACATCATTTTAGAGCCTCCTAATATAAAGTTTCACTCTTTGATTTACTACTTATTGCTTTGGTTTTTATTAATTTTTTTAGTTTTTGCATATTGATTATTTATGTATGATCTGTGGTCCTTTCGTTTGACTCCAATTTTCTACTTGTGTGCAAGTGAAATGTTAACATCAAACTGTGTTTCTTTGCTGCATTTATGTAACATGTTTGTTTTTCTAAGCCTTTCACTGTGGATATAGGTTTGCTTTTGGGTTAGTGATAGTAAAATGCTTAAATGAAAAAAGAAACACAAGCCAAAAAAACTGATCAGTCAAGGAAAGCAAGATAAAGAATACATCTAGGTTCATTCAGGTCATGTTTGATATATTTGTCACACACTGGTTCCCGGGCACTACCAGTTGTATCGCATCACAAAAATAACATATTGGAAGACTTAATATTCAAGACCATAAAACTAGACTAATTTTAAATCTTAACAATGCTTATATAAATCCATGTGATGATTGCATAATCACAAACATAATTACATATACACTACCCCAGGCAGGTGAAATTCAGTCTCTATCTTCCATGAGAAGATCTTATGCATACATATCTTGCTAAGTCTCCTCGATCTAGTTTATTGCCTTCTGGCATTTCAAACTCCTACATCACAAGCTAAAATATGTGAACAACAATGTTGTTGGTGAGTCATAAGCGTTAACTCTAAAGCAGTTAGACGATTTATGAAAAAGTGGACAAGTAAGTATCCACTAATTAAATCTATACCACAGTCACCGCAACCAGCATCAATTTTGACCACATATATGCCACTTTAGGCTTAATATACATAACAATGAGAGGGTAGGTTATAGGCACACCGACCGACTGAATGAATCCCTCATCATCGAAATCACTCAACCCTATCTACAGTCTCAACCGCCACCTCAGGCTAGTCCTAGTCCTATCCATAGATCGCCGATATGGCCTCACACTATCATTATCTTCTAGTCCTATCCACAGTCTACACTGTGGCCTCAAACTAGTCCAATCCCACCACATTCTTCGCTGTGGCCTCAGATTGAGTATTCACCATATAGTGTGGGTTCCCTACCTAATTGGATCCAATTAAGCGCACATATGCCCTAAGGTTTGTGCCAAGAGTTACATACCAGTATCTTTATCTTAATGATTTGCCCATGCCTGGTTCTCACCATTGGTCTGGATGAACCTAAGACCATGGCTGCCCAGGTATCCAGATTATTTTACTTCTAAACACACTTTTAAAGCATTTATATCAAATTATTTTCAAGCTCGTATGTAACCCTAAAACACTTAATAAAAAATGAAGCAGATAGATTCATAGTGA
>BJCO01736791.1:0-12975 GCA_018326465.1 Flaveria floridana
TTTGACATGTTTGACAGACTTTCAACCCATTTCCATTTTAACTGATATTAAAGTTTTTACTTGTTTAGCCCGTTAGATGAAAATTATAGCCTAAACTGAGCTGCTTCATTTTGGACCAACAGGAAAAAGGAAACGTCCCATACGTGGTGGGCAATGGTGCGGGTGTGTTCACACGAAGCCCAAAAGAAACAGCACGGATAGTGGCAGGATGGTTCAGCACCAACTCAGATGAGCTCAAGAAAATGTCTGAAAACTGCCTCAAATTGGCTCAACCAGAGGCTGTGTTTGACATCGTGAGGGACATCCATGACTTGGCGTGTCAACGTGGGCCCCTAGCTGACGAGACCTATGATTTAATGCCATCGACCTATGATTTAACGCCATCGTTTACAAACTTAATTTAGTAAGATATACATGTAATCTGTAGAATATGATTACCTACCATTCTTTGAGCTTGGATAAAAGCTTTCGTGTGTGACAAATTGTAAGTTTAATGGTTATGATCAGATTCTTTATGGTGTTTTAAAACTTTAAGAAGTTGGTGTGCCATTTTTTAGTTTGATTGTAGCTGTAAAAATGCAAAAAGAATTGTGTTTAATAGATGATCATGGATTGCTTTATCAAGAAAACTGCTTTAGGCAAATTTATTCGAGCCGGTTCAGTTTGGGTTACCCATTTCACACCCCTAATTTACGACAAAAGGGAACAACTTAGTTTTGTTTCTGGGTTTATGGATTGAATTGGGGCTGTTTGAAATGGCTGACCCGGCTTCTGACCACTGACTGGCTGACTCGGTCAGCCAGTCAGCGCGTTTGTTGTTGCTGACCGCATCGTCTGACCCGGTCTATTCATCTGACCCATGCCTATTTTGAGCTCTTACCCGGTCAGATTTGAAAACTCGTCTTACTCGGTCAGCAGGAGCTGACCGAGACCTTCAACATCAAACACAGCCTTAGTCAGTCTCCTTCATTTTTGTGTTCTCGTGGCGTGGTTACCGATGAATGTTGTCAAAATACGGGTAGGACAATTTTAAAAGTTTTTCAAAATATCCCTTTGAAATATTTTTATCTTATTATGTCCCTACTAAATACGGGCAGGACAACCTTAAAATAGGATTTTCGAACTTGTTTATAAGATCAAAATAAAGTCATCGGTTAGAATACGGATGTTCTGCCCATATTATAGAGGCGTCTGCTCATATAATATGGCTTCCGCCCACATTTAAAAGTCAGTCGAACTTTTAGGATAATTCGTGAGATTATTTTTAGAACTGGATCGGACGTCGAACCGGACGCCTTACTGGTTTGGTGGTCAGACCGATCGGACCGAATTTAAGAACTGGATGATGTCATAATTATATATATAGTATATTATATATATAGCTAATTTTTATGTAACATTAATTTTTGTGTAAATATAAAAAACAATAGTCTATATTACTAATTACCCTCTCCACGTTAACTAATGGATTTATTACGTGATCAACAATGATCCATTTATCCATGTTGTTAGTCCTATTTGTAAGTTGTAACCTTAATTAGATGGCCCATTTACCAGACCATTTAAGTTTTTTAAACTTTCAAAAACCCTACTACATGTTACACAAAGAATAGCCGTAACATTCACGATCTCTTCACCAACTCTCACTTTTTTCCTTCTCACTTCAATCATCTCCACTCTATCATCTGGATTCTAAAAACTTTTTTTTTATTTCTCTTCATCTACGCTTGTACCTAGAGGTGCACATAGGAACCGGTTAACCGACCTGACCCGAAAACCTGACCTGGAACCAACCCGGTTTGAAACCGGTATTAGGCCGAACCGGTTCCAACCCGAAAAAAACTAACGGTTTGGGACCGGTTTGGGATATTTTGGAGGAACTGGTTTTGATCCAACCCTGTTCAGTAACCGGTTCAAAAAACCGATTTGGAACCGATTCCGACCGTTAGAAAACTTTTTTTTTCAAACGGTAATATAGCCGTTGGAGCCTTTTTTGACCGTTTTTTCAACTTTTTTGACCATTTTGCCCTTATATGATAGTATAAATAGGTAGTGGGTGTAATGCTTTAGTCACAACACTCAAAAGCTCAAAAACATACTTAAAACGCAAAAATGCTCTCACTTTCTACTTTCTACTCTCTTGAATTATATAATATAGTTTTTGAAGCATCCGTTCCAACTGGTGAATCCTCAAGTGCCGCTACCGTTGTAAGAATTCTACCAACAATGAGAAACCAAGAGATTTGGTGCAACTACAACTTATGCGAAATGTCGAATGGTCAAAATAAAGCTCGATGCAAGGCTTGTGGTTCGTTTTTCAAGTCGGATTCAAACTCGACTTTGAGAAACCATATGACTAAATGGTGCAAGGCTTTGAAAAGTACACCGAGTCAAGGCCAAACATCAATCGAAAACGATGGTGGTATATGGAACTTTAGCGTAGATATGGTTCGAGATAGAATGAAAAAGTTTGTAATTCAAGAAGGATTACCGTTCGATTACTTCGACAACCCTCGGTTAACAAGATTGATTCAAGAAACTCTTCAACCGCGCTACACTCACGTAAGTCGCACCACTCTTAGACGTGATTGTTTAAAACTTTGGAAACAAGCAAAAAATTATTTAAAAGTTTTATTTGAAAATTTACAACCAGTGTGAACTTAACTAACGACTTTTGGTCCGCCCCACGCGGTTTACCGGAATCGTACCTTTGCGTCACCGCCCATTGGATAGATCCAAGTTCGTGGCAAATGATGAAACGTACGATTGTGTTTGAATTATTTGGATATCCGCATACTGGTGATAATCTATTTCAAATTTTAGATTTTGTAATCAAAACATATAAATTAGAAAATAAAATTTTCTTAATGTCATTTGATAACGCCTTAAACAACACATCCACCGTTGATAAATTAAAACTAAAATATAAACCGGTTTGTGACAGCGTATTTTTTCATTCAAGATATGTTGGACATATTATTAATTTAGTTATGCAAGATGGTCTTGGCGTTCCTGAAGTTGAAATTGCAAAACGTCTTTAAAAAATATGTTACGTGATATTTTTAAAACTAGTAGAAAAAGATATGTTAATTATAGAACAATGTGTCACGATACGGTTTTCATTTGTTTAGGACCAAATTGGGATGTCCCGACTAGATAGAATTCAACTTGGAAAATGTTTAATAGTGTTTTGCGATAAAAAGAAACACTTCATATTTTTCACGATGGTCTTGCGTTGCGGGGTTGGGTTGTTCCGTTTCCGTTAGAGGGTTGAGAATGTATTCAAGAAATAACTCAATTTTTAGAGTTTTAAAAACGTAACTACAAAATTTTCGGGGGTTTATTATCCCACACGTTGTCTAACACTTAATCAAGTGTATTTAATGACACATATATTAAGTGAATTTGAAGAAAGAAATGACATGTTTTCAGCAATGGTGCCGCCGATGAAAGAAAAAATTTTAAAAATATTTCACCGAACTACCCCTCGTTTTTACGTGTTCCGCCGCACTGACCCGTGCTTAATTGTTTCAGGGGTTGAAACTTTAATTGATTAGATAACTTATGATTTAGATTTAAATGAACAAGATCCATTTTTTATGGTTAATACAAAACAACAATTTAATGAGTATCTTAAAAAAATATTTAATGTTTATCTTGACAAATATGGTATAACATCAAAAATCCACCGGTCATCGACCGTAATGGAATCGAGTTCGTCGAGTTCAAGTAGAGACCTGATGGTTAATTTATATAATACTTTGAGAAATAAAAACAGTAAACGGCAAAGGGGTAACACCCCAAGTAGCGAGCTCGGGAGGTATACCGGAATCGATTTTTTATCAACTATGTCTCCCGAGGAATTTCTATTTGTTTGATATTCTGACATGGTAGAAAGGAAAGGAATCATATTTTTCAATCCTAGCCGCTATGGCCCGTGATTTGCTAACTGTCCAAGCTTCCACGGTAGCTTCGTAGTCTGCATTTTCAGTTAGTGGAAGAGTCTTATCAATAAGAAGATTAAGGCTAACTCCAACAACGGTAGAGATGTGTATTTTTTTAAAAGACCATTTAGATGCGGCCGAACAAAGACAAGATAAATCAAACCTTTAATAAGAAATTCCAATTGAAGAAGAAATACACGAACAATAAGTATAAACCGAACGACCGTCACCGCTCTCCAACGAAGAACTCGCTTATGATTTGTCTCAACGCATTGGCACACAAACCGACGAAGGCGCTTAAATTAAAAAAACTTGTATTCGCAACATGTATCTTTTGTTTTGTTTAGTTTATTTTTATTGTCATTTATAATGTTTATTTTTAATGTAATTTTAAGTGTTTAATTTTTCACAACGATTTTTAATGTATTCGCAAATATATAAGTGTTTAGTTTTAAGTTTATATTTAATGTAATTTATAAAAAACACCACTCAATAAAAATATATTTGTAGCTGTTTCAATTAATCTACTTTTAATTAAATTGTATAGTTTAAATACTATTTATTAAAATTAAAAAAAATCGGTTTTTAAAACCGGGTTTTGGACCCGACCCGGTTTGGAACCAAGCCGGACCGGTTCCAACATGGTTGGGTTTTTTTCCACCCAAACCCGGTTCCGGACCCGAACCGGTTCAGGGAAAAAACCGATTTATGCACCACTACTTGTACCTCACGTTATTAATCAAAAATTCCGATCGTTGAAACTTCCCGTAACATCAGTTGCTCTTCGCATCTTTACCTTTGGATGTAGGATGAGTTTTAGCCAAGAACTCACCATAGAGAGATTAAGATGAGAGATGACATGCTTCTGGTTAATAAACATGAAACCAATCAGTAGACCGGTTTTCCGATTAGACCGGCAATTCGCTACCAACCGATCGGTTTTCTCAACATAAAACGAGTTAGGGGGACCGTCGGAGATACCGAATCCCGATCGGACCGGTTGGACTGGCCGGTCCGATCCGAGCTTGAGAACATGGTGTGAGATTTGATTTTGATTATTATAATAATTTAATTTTACTTTTGTTTTGTTTTTATCTTATAAGTTTTATAATATAATATTTTATAAAATTTTGAATATGTCGTTGTGTTGTGTTTATTTTTTTCTACGTGTTGAGATAAATTTTATTCAAAATCGAGTCAAGTCAAATTTAATCAAACGTTTAAATATAAATTTGACCTAACTCGGTTTTGAATAAAATTCATTTTGGCTTGTAGATAAAAATAAACAAGCTATAACTGTATAATTAAATTTTATAAAACGTTATATTTCACAACTTGTGAGAGAAAAAACTTAAGTAAAATTAATTATAACAATATAATATTATATATTATATTATATTATATATCTATTTAAAGAAGAACAGAAGGAATAGTAATTTTGAAAAGGAAAAATTACTAAAATAAACACTTGACCAAATTAAATTACCAATATAACCATTAAAAAATAAATTTATAAAAATAAACCAACTAATAAAAACAAGCCATGCGTCCATTCCTCGCCACGTGGGCGCGAAAAATATATAATCTCTCGCTGAAAAGGTGAATGGACGAGGGATTTACATAATCCCTTCCTGACATGGCAGAATATCAGTGTTTACTCACTGATATGTCCCATTACTCGTTGTCTGGGTGAGGAATCAAGGATTTTCCTCGTCTATAATTACTAAAATGTAACTACTCGCTTAGAAATTTTATTTTTTTAATTCAAAATTTTAAAAAAAAGTATTTACCAAAATTTAAAAATATCATTAGATTTATTAATTTTTCTTCATTTGTTGTTTTTTAAACACTTAATTTTGTTATTTAATGTGATTTTCCCCTATATAATACAAGCTTTAAACAAACTTATCACATTTTAGTTTTTTACTTTATTCATTTTACTAGTTTAGAAATACATTTTAACACAGTCTGAATTAAAATATGAAATTAATAGTTATTATTTAATATTTAAAAAAATTAAAATAGTTTTTTATAAGATATGATTCGGATTACGTATACTTAACTATTTTAAGTAATAACAATATATTTAAAAAAACTTTAAAAAATGCATTTATTTAAACGAAATTGTATTTATTTAAAAGACTTAAATCTTATAAACTATTTAGGTTTTTTAAAGATGAAAGTTTAAAAAATATTATTATTACTTAAAATAGTTGAGTATATGTAATCCGAATCAAATCTTATCTAAAAATTATTTTAAAATTTTTAAATATTAAATATTAACTATTAATTTAATATTTTAATTCAACCTATGTTAAAAACGTATTTCTAAACTAGTAAAATGAATAAAGTAAAAAATTAAAATTTAATAAGTTTGTTAAGAGGAATGCTTGTATTACATAGGGGAAAACCACATTAAATAACAAATCTAAGTGTTTAAAAAATAATAAATGAAAAAAATAATAAAGCTAACGATTTTTTTAATTTTTGGTAAATAATTTTTTAAAAATTTGTATTAAAAAATAAAAATTCTAAGCGAGGAGTGGCATTTTGATAATATGGGCGAGGAAAACCCCTGATTTCTCATCCAGTCAGCGAGGATTGGGACATGTCAGTGAGGAACTACTGAAATTCCGCCACGTTATCGAGGGATTATGTAAATCCTCACCTAGTCACCTTTTCAGCTAGGGATTATGGATTTTTCTCGCCCACGTGACGAGAAATGAACACTTGGCTCGTTTTTATTTGTTGTTTCTTTTTGTAAGTTTATATTTCAATGGTTATATTGGTAATTTATTTGGTCAAATGTTTAATTTAGTAATTTAATTTAGCAGAGATGTCTGGGTGTTCTCTGCTACGTGTTTCGCTGCTTCGTTTCCAATACCCACGTGTCTACTCCTTCGAAAGAAAAGAAAAAGGTAAAGATAGAATGGAAAATTAGGAGTGGTAACAGGGAGGAGGGAGAAGTGGCGGTGGTTCACAGTTTATTTTTTATATGTACATGTTTTTCATATGATGATAAAGAAGGTTTCACCGGTGGTTCATAGCTGCAGGCCTGATCTTTGTGTTATTAGTTTTTCGATTATCAACTATTTAAGGTAATGTTTATGATTTTGTTTTGTTAAAGATCTAGTTTATTTAATATTTGGATTCTCATTTTTTTAACTTATTTTTATTTTTTTAGTTCTTAAAGGAGAAAAGGTTATGATCACTTAGGTATATAATATAATTTGCTAGATATATGATAGTGACTTTAATTGAAAGTTAGACACAAGTGTTAAGCTTTCTTGGTCATAATTGGTGTCATTGGCTGTTTTTAGTTTGATCTTCGTATCATCTTGATCCTATAACCATTTAATAGCAACACTTAGCAAACGATTCAAATTCAATGATGTTTAGAGATGCTTTTGCACATACTCTTGCATTAGGTATTTGTTGCTACACGAGTCCTGACCTAGAGGTTAGAATCGAGGAGCAGTGCAGAGGAGTATCGTGGGGAGCCTAGGCTTGAACTGGATTTGATCTTGGGTAGATATTTGCGAGACAAAAACAACATCGTGAGCCTCGCCACGGACAGATGAGAACTCTCCCCGTGGCCACCCTCTGGTGTGAGAATAAGTATTCATTTAAGAGACAAGACGGTGATCAAGAGTAGGATTTCAAGGTGTATTGAGAGAGTAGTGAGATAATTTTGACTGGTTTTACCTATTGGGTGAAGTGGTATTTATAGTGTTCATGGAAAGAGGTTCCCCTTTGATAATCTATTCTAGGCTATCTGCAATCGAGCATCCGTGTGGATCTTTCTTGTTTAGGGAGTTTCTTCCTTTTATGGTGCAAAGGGTTTTTTACTTAGTATTAATTCCCATTGTCTCTTTAGTTGACCACTATTCCTGCTAAAGTCTGACTATGCTACTATCTGTCAGAACTTTTCACCATTTTCTTTTGTTGTTTTCTGTATTGACTTTATTCCTTGTCGCCCAACATATTGCTATTGTGTTGCTATTATTTCTTTCAACTTCCTTCAGGATTTGCTAAGTGTGGAGATCAATGCTTATTCGGTGATCTTCGAGCAACGGCCAAGGATGATAGTCGCGGTTGGGGTTCTTACTTGTCCCACGGCTGGAACGTTTGGTGTATCCTGCAGTCTATTCCCTTGGGCCGTGGGTCGAAGGTATATATGGTCCATGGATAAGGTGTGTTCCCTTATCCGCGACTGGAGGTGACCGCGTGGCTTCGCGAGTTAGTCCGCCGGTTGCGTCATGAGGTTTCTAGTTACTAGCGGCTAGAGAGTGGTACACCTTCATGTCCCCCTAGTCTAATGTTATGATATAATGATGATATTGGACTAAAACAATTTGATAGGAGTTACATCTTTAAATGTTATCTTGTATGGTGTGGATATTTAATTTAAATTTAGGACCTACTTTATTAGTGGGGACTTTCCCAGGTAGCTTGAGATGTCCCCTCAATCTATCACCTTTTCCCAACTTGTCATGGGGTCGTTGCCCTATGCCCTAGGCCACTTGATTCGTCTTTTGACATTTCCTTTTTTTGGCTTTAAATATGGTTGTCTTGGTTCATTCTTCTTGTCTAGGCTTTTCTCCCAGTTTTACTCTCAAGGTTATCTTCATTGAAGATTAATGTTCTTCTTATTTCTTTATCTTCGTAAATCATGGAGGGTAGGGGTGATATGGGTTTGCAAACTTCGGTTGTCACGCAAGACTTGTTAAATAACTTGACGCGCGGTATGGTGTTGATCCTGGTCTCAATCCCCATATTCCCCCTTCCGACGCGACTGTGAGGGATGCTCCGGCTAGGGCGGTTGCCTTGTATACTACTTTCTTTAGCTTTTGTAATTTTTGGATTCCTATCAGTCGTTTCCTATGTTCGTTGCTTAGGTATTATGATATTCACCTAACACAACTTGTTCCTTTGGATTTGATCAAAGT
Source organism: Flaveria floridana (assembly GCA_018326465.1). Lineage (NCBI taxonomy): Eukaryota > Viridiplantae > Streptophyta > Magnoliopsida > Asterales > Asteraceae > Flaveria > Flaveria floridana. Next base: position 8,894 of record BJCO01736791.1, read on the forward strand.
ATACCACTTTGAGATGCCTTGTCACGCTTATGATTTGCAACCAGAGGTGAACCTTTTTAGAGCTTTTTACAAGCTCAATAGAGTTGGTGATTGGTTGACCTTTGAGAAAAGGAAAGCACCAAACCCTCCTATGGTTTCTCGCATTTTTACTAGTCTGAAACATTAGAAAGATAACTTTTTCTATATTTTCGCTCGTGTTATACCATTCAAGATGCATTGGATAGAGAGTGACAAGGTTATTAATGACCCACTTCCTAATAGAAACACTATGACTTATCCGCCTATGAGACTTTAAAGGCAGAGCCTACTGCACTTTGCAGTTATTCTAAGCATGTTCTTGTTATGGTCGGTATTAGTCGTAACTGGACTGATCCTGGCTTGCTACCGTGTATGACGTACCAAGGGAAACGTAAGTGCCTCCTTGTTTTGCTTCTTTGGACTTAATTGCTAACTATTGACATGTTGTATTTTTGTGGGCATGTGGTTGTTTGATCGCATGAAGTTATCAGCCATGGTGGACGTCACTGAACAAACAGAGCCTTTGCCTGAAGGCTGTAAACCTATCCTGGAAGTGATTGCTGACTTCGTTGTGCAACCGAACGAAGTGCTTCCGATTCCCCCAGCTAAGCACCATGGTGAAGATTGTAGTGTTGACCTCGCAAACGACTCAAAGCAACTTGCAAGAAGGGGCTGGCCGCTCCTGGTCTGAAATCGAGAAATGTCTCTCCCTCCCCCTAACATGTAGCGGCTTCAGAGAAGGGGGAACCTTCAGCCGCGACTATGAGTGCCTCGTCTGAAGGTTCAAGTGATGACAGTAGTAATTCTTTGTCTAATTATGGGGAGCAGTTTGTTGGGAATCAAGTAGACCCTGGTAAGGGTAAGTTGGCTGCTCATTCTCATGAGACAGGTGTTTCGTCAGGTAGTGATCTGAATATGAGCGAAAAATTTGTTCTGGACTGGGATTTGACCAATGGTACTATGCTTGATTCTCCTAAATCATGTAGGGAGTTTATGTTTGCCTCCCATACCCCAGCTGAGTTTTATCACGAGGAAAGTTTAAAAAACCGAGAGTTGTCGGATATTGGGTGGAAAGTGTTAGGGATATTCGTAGTTTGAAGAAACAGGTGTCAGAGTTGAAAACTGAGAATGAATATCTCAAGTCTCACTGCGACACATTGTCGAAAGAAAAAGAAAAAGTTGCTCAAGATCTTAGCGTCGTTTAGGAAGACTTGGGCATCCAGTCTGGAGCTGTTAAGCGCCTTTCCTCTGAGTTGAAAGATTCTAAGAGTTCTTCTGCTTCCCGTATTTTGCAACTTGAAGAAACTATATCTCGCCTTTTGTCTGAGAAAAGATGGATTATCTCCGAGGGGGTTACACTATTCTTTTAAAAAATTCATGATAGTGATGAGTTGTTGGATATGTTGGCAAAGATTAACAATCTTGCGGACATGGGGTACAATGTGGGTTTGTCTGATGGCATAAACCTGGCTGCAAAAGGCAAGAGGCATGAAGATGCCAAAAGTAATGATAAGAATGCCTTGAGAAAGCTACAGGTTGAATCCAAATGCTTCGACAAAGCCACTTTCCCCATGACCAATGTCGTTGCTGCGATGTGTGACTCCAGTATTGCAGATATTAAGTTTTTTCTTACTCCTGTGATTCAGGAAGGCTCTTATGCATATGCTTAGCCGCTTGTATTTTTACTTTCTTTTGATGGATTGCCATTTCTTTTGTGCTTAAATACTTCCTTTGCATGTGGGTGCCTTTTGTACTGTCTTTTATTTGTTTAGAAAAAATGGCAAGAAGTTTATGTTTAGACACATTATATATTTTGTTGGTTGCGTATTGTGGTTACTTATGCCACGGCTAGCCGTGGCCGCGGCTTCTTGTGTCGCGGTTCTTCCACGTATTGTTTCTAGACTTGGCATTTTGTCCGCGTTCCACGGTTATCCGATGTCTTTGCCTACACAATACTTTGCTAGTGTATGTTTTCGTGTTATTAACATGACTATGGCCGATTGGGTTCCCTGGACCGCTGTTTGCTTAAACTGCTACTCTGGTGATCGATGTCATGCGGCCGGTCAAAAATATATATTAAAGAGTACTGTAACATCCGTCATTTTTTTTAGTTAAAACCCGAACCAAATTTTTATATAATTGTACTGGACCAAATGCATTAAATGTGCAATTTATATTGTGAGTTATTCACTTATTAATTATTAAAATAACTTGTAATAAATAAGTAAATGGAAAGTCTTATTAAAATTTATTAAGTCATAAAATGAATTTTAATAAATTTATAAAGCCTTATTAATAATTATGAACCTTAATCATAAAAGTGGAAATAAATAATCAAATATAAAGTTTACAAGCTTTATAAAATTTATAAAGACTTATAAATAATTAATTTGATTCATTATAAAACGGTTTCAAAGTTTAGGGTTTATTAGGTAAATTTTAAAACTTGAATTAAAGGATTTTAACATGAAATGATAAGGGTTCAAAACTTCAGGGACCAAAGGTGTAACTTTGTTTTAAAACAACCCAAACCGCCCCCCTTTACTCGCTTTTCCGGCCAGCCCTCCGGCCACCGCCGGAGCGGCTCCGGCCACGCTCAAAACCCAACCAAACCAATCGTTTTTTATGCCAAATCGTTCCAAACGCTTCGTGAGAGAGATTCGAACACCGTTATAAACTTTGAACGCATTAAAACACCGGTTACAAACTCAATCGAGTGAGTAACCGAAACCATTAAATACAAAGAGCCGTTCGAACATTTAGGACTGATAATAACCGAATCAATTCAACCTAATCGAACTTTTATCAGTTTCTAAATCATTACAACTCTCAATTGTATCTGAATCAAACAAAAACATCTCCTTTGATATCCACTTTAACCGCGGCACACACCCTACCCGAACTACATCTTCTGCAAGTTTTTAAGAGCAATTGGTTGAGGGCTTTCGAGGATCATAATCCAATGAAACTACACACGAATTGAATTTGATTTTCAACATCAATTGGTCATCAGTCGAGCCGAATGTAGTCGCGACCTGTTCTTCGGTTGTTCTTGATGTGTTGAACTTCAAAACGGGTAATTGAAACCATCTACATACTCTTGTTATCATAGGAAACAAAAGCCCTATGATTCCAAACGTTTACATAATCATCTTGATCTTCAATTTGATCGATCTATGATTCTAGGGTTCATATGAATTTGGGAGTTATTTTGGGTTTTGCGTTTAAAACATTTAAAACCCAAGTGAAACCAAGGCCACGGCCCTGGTTCACTGGTTTGTCTCTTGCGCCCCCACCATGAGGTCCCGGGTTCGAACCCGGGCACCCTTATCCTTTTTTTTAAGCCTTTCAAACCTTTAAAATACCTAAAAAAAATACCAAAAAATTATAAAAATAAATTTTATAAACTTTCTTTATGTTAAAGACTACCTAATGGTTTTTCTATAAATTTATTTAATAAAAGACCTTAATATTTTTATAAAAAAAACATTATAAATAGTTATTTTTATAAAATGGGACTTGAAATAATAAATCTAAAAAAAAAACATTAATGGGCACTACATTATGTTAATTATGGATTAATCATGAAAACATTAGAAATTGTATATATTTTATAGTTTCGTAAATTGTTTACAAATGTTATTTTAGGTTATAAAATGTATTTTAACTAATGGTTTATACTAATAAGTTATTATTAGTCATTACGCTATTTTAATCATTGTTAAAATCATTTTTTTTCAAGAGATTATAAAATTTTATTTACATTTTGTATTTAAACCTCATTAACTAGTATTTAATTTCTTTTCTATACTAAGATATTTAAATGATATAACTCTGTTCATTAAATCAAAATATAAGTAATTTCATTATATGAATTTATTTACTTGTCAAAACCCCACAAGTCTATTGAAACCCTAGTTCTTGTTAGAACGTTAACCTTATTATTAAAACTTTAACCTGGTGAATATATATTTACATATTTAGGTGCCTTGTGACGATTCACGTTGGAACGATGTTTATTATTTCCTAAAAATCTTCATTATATACTTATTGACCATGTGAGT
>BJCO01736848.1:0-11697 GCA_018326465.1 Flaveria floridana
CCCTTAAGTGCTGCACAAGATTCTCTGTGATAGATATAGCACTATTGTTGTCTATGTGGATTAGAGTATCCTTGAAGTTGAAGCCATAGTCAAGCATCTGATTCTGAATCCAAAGAACTTGAGCATAGCTGATAGCTGTAACAATGTATACAACTTTAGCAGTTAATGCATACGCACAGGATTATTCTTGCATTCCCATGAGACTATCCTTCCACCAAGGAATTGACATCCCCGGGATGTAGACCTTGCAGTCATATTAACACCATAGTCACTATTCGTATAGGGATACAGGTTGAAGTACGAATTCTTTAGATACCATAGGCCTAATTTATAAGGACCTTTGAGATATCTAAAAATCCTCTTGACAGAAACCAGGTGTGACATCTTAGGGTTGGCTTGATATCTTGCACATATAAATGTAGCAAGCATGATATCAGTCTTGCTGGTTGTGAGGTATATAAGAGACCCAATCATAGCTCTATAAAGATATTCATATACACACTCCCCCTTAAGATCATGTCCAATGGTATAGTTTGTAGCTATGGGTGTCTTTGCAACTTTACATTTAGTCATGTTGATTCTTGTATGTATTTCTTGCACAAACTTTGACTGACTTATGAAGATGCCATTGTCAGCCTGCTTCACTTGAATTCCTAGATTGAGTTCCCCCATGTCACACATTTGAAATCTATTCTTTATCATCTTTTCAAAGTCCTTGCAAAGCTTTGGATTAGTTAACCCATAGATAATGTCATCTACATACACTTGAACCAGCATCAAGTCATTCCATGTTCCTTTCATAAAGAGTGTTATATCTACAGTACCTCTTTTGTAGCCATGATAACTGAGATACTGGGATAGTGTCTCATACAACTTCCTTGGAGCATGGTGTAGCCCATAAAGAGCTTTATCAAGCTTACAAACATAATCAGGATGATCCGGGCCTACAAAGCTAGGTGGTTATTTCACATACACCTTCTTATCTATCATTCCATATAGAAAAGTACACTTGATATCAAGTTGGTAGACTTTGAAATACTTGGATGCAAAAAATGCAAGGAACATCCTAATAGCTTCATGTCTTCCCACTGGAAGAAAAACATCTATGTAGTCTATCCCCTCTTCTTGGGTGTACCCTTTAACAACTTGTCTTGCCTTGTCCTAAAAACCTATTTGGTTACTATAGTAGTCTTCCTTTGAAGAAGAGGACACAGATTCCAAAGTTTTTGCCTTTTGAATTTAAGCAGCTCCTCCTGCATTGGTTCAATCCAACTTCTATTCTTTAAACCCTTATCAACCTTCTTTGGATCTATTTGGGATAAGAAATAAGAATATAGACAAACAATTTTGACATAGGTTTGTTCCCTTGTTCTCAACCCTGTGTCAATATCTCCAATAATGTTTGTGGTAGGGTGTGACTTGTGGATTTTAAGTTGAGCAATCACAGCAAGTTAATTAGACAGATCGAAATTTGTGAAATTTAGATCTGGCAAAGAAGTGTCACCCACCACGTCAACACACTTATTAAGAGAAGCTTGATCCAATGGGCGTGTGATATCATTGATGTTGTCTTCCATGGAGTGGTTATCAGCATCAAGAAATTCTTGCTCACTGTCACCACCACCACTTCCTCATACATTTGAAGCTCTTTTATTTGAGTCTTGTGCCTCTGAGCTAGAATTTGTAGGCACCTTAGATGTATCAGCTAGATTTGTCATGGTTTTAATGATAGGAACTCCATTTGCAGGGTTAGTTACCATTGGAAGTGAAGTAGTATTCCTGCTAGGTCTTCTTAGCTCAAATATTAGGTCAGGATCTCCTATTGATAAGTTACCTGTAGATGATGAAACATTCTCACAAGATAGGTTGGAAGAGTTAGTAACTAAATCAAGATCATATTGCCAATCAAGACTATAACCTGTCACACTAGGAGTGTGCTCATTGAAGGTCACATTGGCTGATTCTTCAACTACTATTGTCTTGTATACTCTACAAGATTTAGCTTGGAAAGAGTGTCCAATAAAGGGTCCATTATCTGATTTCTCAGAAAATTTGGCTACTTGATCTTGTGGTATTTAAGATGGTGCAAGGATATCCAAATGATCTGAGGAAACCAATGAAAGGTCTCCTTTTGTGCCACAACTCATAAGTAGTCTTACCATGAGTCTTAACTACTAAAACTCTATCTTGCACATAGCACGCGAAGTTAACTGCCCATACCCATTTTACTGAGGAGTCCTAGAAGCACTGTACTGTGTTGTAATACCCTTTTCATCACAAAATGTGTCAAGTATTTGGTTATTGAATTCAGTTCTTTGATCATATCTTATCATGTTGACCTTATGATAACATTGATTTTCAATTTTTAGAATAAAGTTCTTTAAGACCTCAGGAGTCTCATCCTTAGTTCTAAGGAAGAAGACCCAAGTGAATCTTGTAAAATCATCTATGATCACTAAACAATATGAGGTCCTTCCTATACTCATTACACTGGTGGGATAACAGAGGTCCATGTGTAATAAGTGTAAGGGAGTAGTGATGGAGTTCTTTTCTTTTGGTTTGTGAGACACCTTGTATTGCTTCCCTTTCAGGCATGCAACATAGTGATCATCACTAGAAAACTATTTCTTTGGGATTCTAGTTACCGATTCATTCTTAATGAATCTATTCATGTTCTTAAAGTTTATATGGCAAATTCTTTTATGCGAAAGAAAAGACTCATCACTATTGGCTTTAGATTGAAAACAAGAAACATCTCTTGAGGGACATGTTTCCTGCAAATCCATATTATACATGTTCCCTTTCCTGGGGGCTCTGAGCATGATATTCTCTTGAGGAATGACCACCTTGGGCTTGAGTATAATGCACTCATGCTTAGTGAAGAGCATGTTGTTTTTCTGGAAACAAAATTGGGATACACAGTAAATTGTACCCAACCTCCTTAACCAACTTTACCTTTTCAATATTGAGCCTATTATTCGTGACCCTATGCCTTCATGTAATGTAACCTGCTACATCTCCTCCAAAAACAACTAGCCCTGTATCAATTTTCTTAAAATTTTGATGAAAAGAGCCATTGTCTGGAATGTGCCTAGAACACCCACTATCTATGATCCACACATTCTTCTTAGTGTTTAGCTGTTCCTGCACAAAAGGAGAAAGATAGTTACATTTGTGAACCCAAGCCCACTATCGATGATCCATACATTCTTGTTAGTGACTGATCCTATGTTAACACTTTGAAGATCATATGCTATTGCTAATAAAGAACTTTCAGTCACATGGCCTTCCTTTATCTTCCACACCATCTTTGAAAAATTAGACTTCACCTTTAACACTTCAGAAGTTTTGACAACTTTGAATGTTTTGGAGACTATGCCTTTGGAAGATATTGTTTTAACAACAGCAAGCTTTATTGCTTCGGAAGCATTCCTTTATTTCAAGACCACTTTGGAGCTATTGAAAGAAAAAGATTTTGTTTCTGAGGTTTTCTTCTTCTTCTTTTTTTCTTAGGAGTCTTCTTCTTCGTCATGTAGATAGTACTTTTAGGACTGCAAATACAATCCTTAGCAAAATGAGAAGTGCTACCACACATGATACAATCAATTTGCTTCCTTCTAAGAGTCTTCCTTTGAATAGAATACTAACCTTGATCACTTCGAATCTCCATCATCATCTTCTCAGATGCTGCAACAAGCTTCCTAGGGTGAGGATTGCTCTTGGAGCTGGATGGTTCATGCTATGTAGTAGTGGTACACGTTTGACCAGTCTTCTTTTCTTTGCAGAGATGAGTTGGAAAAGAACTAGAAATCCTGGTACTAGAGTTCATAGTCAAGTTTTCATCCTTTACCACTTCAAATCATGCAGATATAAAGACTTGTTTCCGCTTAGAATTGAAAGTGGCATTGATATCTTGAGTCTTCTTTGTTCTTCTTTTATCTGCTCTGATCAAGTTCTTCCTTTTAGACTTTGTCATCCTTGGTTCCTTCCTCTCCTCAAGAGAATAGTCACCCTTTGTAGGATGCTCTTCCTCACACTTCTCAGATCCATCTTTCATTATCTCCTATTCATCCTCTTCTTTAATGGGGTCTATGAGGGGACGCTCATCTTGACAAGTTCCACACCTTGGAGATCTTAGAGATAGTAGAGTGTGCGGAAAAGCTACCTTAGCAGATTCCAGTCCCTTCTTATTCTAATAATAAAAATTTGCATGTAAGGATGACAATATTATGTTCTTGAAGGTTTCTTCTTCAAGAACATAATTTTCTGCCTTGGTTTTTCTGGTCACAAGCTCAACCTGGCACTCAGTTAACTTAGCAACAAGATCTTTGATTTGAGTCCTGTAGTTGGTGTGTTCATGTTTAAGAGTTAAAATGGTTTTTTTAGATCTTCTATTTTAAGTTTAGAATCATTTCAACTATTTTTAAATCTAATTTTAGGATATTTAAGGCCTCAAGATCAGATCTTATTTCTAAGTTATAGGACCTGTATTTGTTAACTTTATCAATGCATTCTACGGTACAAAGATATTTAAATACCTTGGCTTCTTCATGATCAGCTATCAGTGCTCGATTTGGAGATATATCTTCAAACTGGAAACTCCAATCAAAGCCTTCTTCTTTAACAAAAACTATAGCTTGTTGCTTAGGCTTCTCAGTGTGTGGAGCTCCCTCGGGGTAGTTTGGCCTAGGTTGTGCTTGGCAATCATTTGTCCTTGGTGCCTTACACTCCCTAGTAAAGTGTCCTAGTTGGTTATAGTTGTAGCACTTTGCTATGGTTTTATCCAGCCCAAACTTTCCACTGGACACATTGCTAGGAAACTTCCTCCCTGTCCTCTTGTAGAATTTCTTGTCTCTATGAGTGAGAAGAGACATCTATTGGACTATCTCCGTGTACTCCAGATGATATGGATAGATGCAGTCCAAGTCTTCAAGGGTGAAGAGGAAGTTGCCTATGTTTTCATTAGCAAACACAAAGGTTTGTGAGGAGCTTGTCCTTTAGAATGGGCTTCCTTGGATGTAGCTCTCCTTTGGTGTCTCTGAGAAGATGATGAAATGACCTTCTTGTGAGTTGTCAAGTTAAGAGATGATATGATGTTGTAGTTCTCTACAATCCCTATGAACCACATGAAGGGTAGAAGTTTGTTGATTATTGGAGCTACAAGATGGGTTTTGCATGTTCATCTCCATCTAGTATCCACTGAGTTGCTATACAACTCAGTAAGAGTGAGGGTCTTAAGGTTTTTAGTTCTCTTAAGACCACACAATAGTGTGTACATTGTCTAGGAAGAGAGGACATGAACTTCTATAATATCTCCCTGTTCTCAAGTGTTACTCCAATATCTATTAGAGTATCGACAATCTCACATACCTGAAGTATTATTGAGTCATGGTCTCACCTGTTTTCAAGGTTAAGTTCTCAAACTGTTGCTTTAAGAGGTCTTTCTTGTTCTTTTAGCTTCACTAGACCCCTCATACATTAGCTTTAGTACATCCCATAGTTGTTTGGCAGTTTTGCTGTTGGGTCTAAAAAGGATAAAATCTATATTATCAATATAGTCAAAGTCAACAAAACTCAACATCATGGTTAAAGTCATCGGAAAAGTCAAATAGACGGGTTCGTGACGAAGAACCGAGACGAGACGTTGAAGATATATTTGACTAGGAGTTTTACTGTTAATAAATATATTTTGTGTCAACAAAATATATATAATCTTGTTTTACTCATTTTTATGTTTTATTTGTATTTTACCTAATTAGTTTAAGTCTAGGGGCTCAATGTGTCATTAGTTAATATTATATTCACTATAAATAGTTAAGTTGTAATCAGGGTTTGTAAGCTTGAATGAGCCATTGATTTGAGGGTTCCACTATGTAATATCAGATTCAAATCATCAAAGATCAAACAAGGGATTTCATTGTGTTCTTGAGGTGTTCAACATTTGTTCATCCATACTTTGTGTTTGATCCAACAATTTTCACAAACCTTATTGATTCAAGTCTTGGCGAGATTGCTGATATGTTTGTCCCCTTATAATAGTTTAGTTATTTGTTTGGTTTTTAAGATGAAATTGTGGGGTGAGGATTTTATCTTCTACAAATGTTTGTTCTAACAAAAAATAAAAAAAATTAAATAAATAAAAAATGATATAAAAAAACAAAAATAAATAAATAATTAATAATAATAATAAAAGGGGCGAAGCTATGGGCGAATCTGTTTCGCCGAGCGAAACTATACTTTCGACAGCAATCACGCTCAACCGGGAGCTACTTTTCTACACGGGCGAAACTATAGTTTCGGTTGGCGAAGCTAGGTGGTATATATTGCACTTTGTGGGTTTCAGATCTCATAAGTGCGAAAATATCCCAAACCTAGTTTCTCTCGGACATTTGTAGCGAAAATCATACTGCGTTATTGTTAGTTGAAATAAAGCGTTGTTTATGATTAGGTGTGTTGGGTGACCTTGGTCTTAACTTTAATGGGTTTGATTTCGATTGAAAGTGTCTCTGATTTTGTTTCACTAAGTTAAACAGTCGTAGTTTCGTCTAGCGAAACTGCAAGATGCTTCAGCGAAACTGAACGAAAGTTCTTAGTTTCGAGCGAAACTGTAAAGTTGTGATGTCCAAGCACAAGTGACAGTTTTGCTAGGATACTTTCATCAAAACTACATATTCTCCCAGCATGGATTCTTGAGTTTAACGGTGAGCGAAACTAATAACAAAATATAGTTTCTCTTAGGCGAACTTACCGAATAAGTTGTCAGCAAAACTTATTTACAACTATAATCATATATCAATGCCTAAGACTCAGCGAATCTATGATTTTCTTTCAGCGAATGTATGGTTTCTTGACAGAGAAATTAACTGTTTCGGCGAGTGAAACTACAGTTTCACTGCCAACGAAACTAGCCAAAATCTTAGTTTTTATTATTTTTGTTTCTGTCTTTCTTTATGTATATCGTTTTCACTAATCTTTGTGTGTTTCCTTTTCAGTTGACACGGCAAACTTAATGTTTGACGACAAGTTCAACATTGTGGCTTTGATTGATGACGGGAATCCAAAAGCTGTGGTATTCAAATGGTTGAGGCAATCTCCCATTTTTTATGCCATTTCTCATATGCCTACCATCTATGAGCACGATGTTAGAACAGTGCCACCTCGGATAGTTGCAAGGATTCAGGATCATGACATAGTCATCACTACTGATACTATTGCCAGGGTACTTCATCTTGAGGATGACTGTGGGCAGAGGTGGCGATCTCTGATAGCTATGTCCTAGAGGCTTTCAGAAGTATTAGGTATGAAGGGCCCCCGTTTGGCTCTAAGAAGAAAATAAAGAAATCTCTTCTGGCCAAAGAATGGAGATATATAGCCCACGTCTTCATCATGTGTCTAGATCACAGAATGGGAGGATCAGACGGGCTGAACATTGTTGGGTCAGAAAAGGATAGTCTATATTATCAACAAAGTGAAAGTCAACAAAAGTCAACGTCACGGTCAAAGTCAACACAAAGTCAAACAAACGCGTTTGAGATGAAGAACCGAGACGAGACGTTGAAGATATAATTGACTACGAGTTTTATTGTTAATAAATATATTTTGTGTTAACAAAATATATTTAATATTGTTTTAGTCATTTTTATGTTTTATTTGTAATTTCTCTAATTAGTTTAAGTCTAGGGGCTTAATGTGTCATTAGTGAATAATATTCAGTATAAATAGATAAGTTATAATTAGGGTTTGCAAGCTTGAATGAGCTAGATTTGGGGGTTTTCATGTAAACAATATCTTATGCAAATCTATATGGATCAAAGGAGGGTTTTTCATTGATGTTCTTGAGTGTTCATCCAAGTTCTTCATATTTTATGTGTTTGATCCAGATCTTCAATGTTAATTGATTGATTCAAGTGCTCCTGAATTAACAGTTTCGTATCAGAGCCAACTTGAATCAATTTCTATTGTTGATTTGAAGATTTTATTACTGATTTTTTGAATTTCTTAGAGAGAGAAAATAGGGTTTTAGAGAGAGAAACTAGATTTAAGTTTTTGTGTTATCAATATCACTGATTCTGATCAAATCTACAACATTTTAGAATAGATTTACAATATTTGATATCATATTTTACATCTACGAATCGTTTTGTACAAGAAATTTGAAAAGAAATTAGAATTTAAAGTTGTTTCTCTCACACACAGTTGTGTGTGTGTGTTCTTGGTGTTCTTGGCAGCCTTGAAGAACCTTCAAATCTTCATGATGCGAAACAATATCATTTGAACAAAAGTTCATCAGTTTCTAGCAAAACTACTAGTTTTTCCAGTGAAAGTGTTGCCGAAACTAGTAATCTAGCTCGGTTTTCCGGCAAAACAACGTGTTTTTCCAGCGAACTTGCCAGCGAACTTGTGTTTTCCGGCGAAGTTTCCGGCGAATCTATCTTTATACCTAACGAAACTAAGTGTTTCCATCATAAATCACCTCCACAAAACCCTAGACACAACCAACAACCATATCCACCTCACCATCTCTCTGCTGCCACCACCACCACCACCGGACATCCTAAAACCGCCAACCACACACCCGAACCAACACCACTCCCAACTCCACCCTACCTGTTGATACACGATGTTCCTAGTTTATGTACTTAAATGTAAAGGTCTTCCATTTCTTACACATATGTAATGCAAGTGCTTAATGATACGTGAGGTGTGTTTTGATGTTTATTTGTCTTTGATTATATCATATTCTTATTGTATTTAGTATTACACATATGAATAAACATTATATATAGGGTTGAGGTTGTTGTACATAGTTCTAAGACAATAATGATTCAGAAATGTGTTCAACTTAGTCAGGTGGTTATCCATGCCAATGGACCATACTTATGGACCAGATGCACTAATGGATCATACTAATGGACCAGTCGCACGACTGAACCAGGTGACTGGATCAGTCGTATGACTGAGACATAAGATTGACTCAGTCGCACGATTGAACCTTCAGTCGTGTGTATGAATCAAATGCATTACTCAGTCGCATGACTGAACCATGCTAATGGCTCAGTCGTACGACTGAATACTGTAAATCTATAAATACCACATAATTCGTGGAAAAACAAAACACTTCAAATATTATCATACCCTAGCCGTCAAGAGAGTTCTAGTCCGTTCATCCAACTTCGAAGTTTGTTCCTGATTGATTCCAACTCGTTCTTAACGTTTGTTTATTCGTTAGATTGATTAGGTTGTCGTTCTCACTGATTGGATCGCCAATCAAATAGAATTCCGTGCTATTTGATCTGGTTTTACGTTGAATCAGTTAGTACTCCGTACAAAAATGGTCCTAACAAGTGGTATCAGACCTTTGGTTCGTGATTCTTCATGGATTCAATTAGTGTTCTTGTCAAAATCACGTTTTAATTCAAAAGATTAGTGTTTTTGTTTCAAAAGGTGTTTTTGAATTGTTCCTGATTCAAAAGTGTCATATTTTTCAACGTACGACAGATTAGGGTTTGTGAAAAATCGTTTTTGGTGTTAAAGTGTCCAAAATTTCAAATTTTCATCAACGACAGCTTTAGTCACACGATTAGCTCAATCGTATGACTGAATCCTAATCATACCTTTCAACCGCATGACTGGACTCAGTAGCCCTGCTCTTTCGCACGATTAAGCTAACTCACACTGTTGAACTCATTCGCATCCTTCAATCGCACAATTGAACTCAATCGCACAATTGAACTCAATCACACGATTGAATTCCGTCGCACTCACCTATCGCACGATTGAACTCAACTAAATTTCTCCAAGCTTGATATCATGGAAGATTAGAACTCTTCATTTACTGCTGGGAAGGATTCATATATCCATAATCTACTACATCTGGAAAATGAGATTGGGAATCATGACAAACCACCGAAACTATTGACTTTGGATGTATACCCACAATGGAAACAACGTTTTGAAATCTGTCTGAATGATGTTGATCCGAATCTATGAACATCCATTGAGACTGGTTATACTACACCAGTTTGTGCTAATGGGGTAAAGCTGACCTTGGGTGGTATGAATGAGGGACAAAAGGTTGCACACAACGCTGAGAAGAAAGCCTACGCTTTGTTGACTCAGTCAATTCCTAAAGACATCTTCCATCAGTTTTCAGAACATAAATAGTTTAAGAAGTTATGGGAAGCTTTAGAAAAGAGATACGATTGTAATGCAACCTTGAAGGCGCTGAAGGCTAAAGCTCTCAAAAAGGAATTTGATAATTTCTCTCCAATAGGAAATAAGAGCTTAGATGACATCATTGATAGATTTTATCATTTGATGAGTGAGTTGCATACTCATGGTGTGACTACATCTATGGAAGATAAAGTTTCAAACATCGCTGATGGTCTGCTGGACAAATGGGATCCATTTGTGTCTAATCTGAGACAAAATGACACTCTTACAACTTTAGACATAAATGATTTCATCTTGAAGTTAAGGGATGAGGAACTACGTTTGAAATACAAGTCGAAGAAATGATCTTACACTCAGAATCCTTCACTCTATAATGTTGCTCCTAATCCAGTTTCATCCGGAGCACCTCTTCAGACAACCTTTATTTCCAACACATCTGGAACCTCTCAAAGCAGCTCTTCGGGAAGTGATTCATCAGGTACATCTAGAACCGAATATGCTATTCCTGACTCTAAGTCCATCAAGCTAAAGACTGAAAATCTGGGGAATGTTACTGTTGAAGTAGCAAAAGAGCATATGAATCTTCTCGCTGTAGTGGTACATTCTTATAATGGTTTAGTTGTTGGAAAGATCAAAAACTGTCATCTAGCTGATGAAGACTATGAGCAGGTAGATGAGACTGAGTTAGAAAGGATGTATATAATATGGGCCTTAGCCAGTGCTATTAGAAGGGCTAAGAAGTTTGTGAAGAAGACGGGGCAGAATCTGGTTACTACCAAAGACACAACTTTTGGTTTTGATACAACCAAAGTTACATGCTTCAATTGTGGTGAAAAGGGTCACTTTAAACGAGAGTGTGTGAATCCTAAGAAGATCGGAAATGGTAACCCTTTTTCATCAATCAACCGTCAGGACAAAGAGAAGAAAGCAGCATGAACAAGTCAGGATACTAAAGCGTTGGTTGCTCAAGGAGATGAAGGACAAAACTGGCCTTTCAGATTTCTGTCTGATGGAGACACGAATGTGGCCTTGGTAGAAGATCTTGATGATAGGTCAGCAAGTGAAGGAGATAACATAGCAGATAGTGCTAATTCAGACATTAAGGAAGCTATGGACGCCGTGGATCATTTGATTGAAGATGAATTTACTGCTGCTAGCATTGAATCTCGTATCAGCGAGGAATCTAAGGTTGCTTTTATGGCTGACACTTCCAACTCCTCAAAGGTATGTTCTAAAGATGAAATGTTTGATAAACATGCTTGTGCATAATGTAATAACTTTCATAAAAACATAGACTTAAAATTTGCTAGGTTGTTAGATCACAATGACAGTCTGGTAAATGATTTGAAATTATGCACAGAAGCTAACCGAGTTTTAAAACAAAATGAAAGCAGCTTTAAAGAAAAACTTGATTTGTTAGGAAAACAACTTAGGGAAACCGAGGTTGTTGCCTTTAATCAAGCAAATGACATTAAGTTCTATCTTTCAACAATTGAGGAAACTAAGAAAGAAAAAGCGATTTTG
>BJCO01736849.1:0-13494 GCA_018326465.1 Flaveria floridana
TTTGTATTTTATACTAGTGTAGGGACTAGTTGTGTAAATTTAGTTCCTTAGGTCCTAGTATAAATAGCTTAGACGTAGTGTAGATTGAAAGTTTTTGTATGTTTTTATGAGAACTGCTTTCTATCACTTGTAATCGTCTTTTGCTATCAATGAAATCTGAATTTTGTTGATTTTGCTTGAGTTGATTACAATTGCTTGTATTTTGCTTTGAATTGTTCATAAAATTGTTACAGATTGCTCTAATTGATCCTATCACTTGAGCTTCTAGATTTAACACTTACAATCTCTTCCTAGGCTTGGTAAATCAAATCTTCAAAAATCCACATCTATAACTTTATAGTTCACCCCATAAGTATACATCTTGTTGTCCAGGGCCTTTGTGATTAACCAACCAAATTGAGCAGCTATAAAATGAACAGACTCATCAGCTTCAATTGGACAAGCTTAAAGCCTCATCAAATCATCTCTTCTAAATTTGAGCAAGTCAATAGGGCCGATGATATAAAATTCTTTATCTACATAATAAATGACTTTATTCCCGGTGCTCTTCTCATAAACCCATCTCATAAGTTTAGACAGACTTTTAATTGGTAAAAGAGCATGGATTGGAATCTTCCTACAATACTTAAGATGTTTGAACACTCTTATTTTCATTAGAAAATTAGTATTTGGGTCAATTCTAGACTCATCTTTAATTACTTTAGATTTAGCAATTTTAAAGTAATGGAAGTTAGTCTTACTTGTCTTCATATCATGTTCTTCATCTAGTTAGCTTTGCTATAGTTGCTTGGGTTGATGAAAGGCACTCTTCCTATAGCATATATATGAAGCTTTGATAGTGTGAAAATCATGTTCATCTAGATAGTACTCTATAGCTCCAGCTTTCCTCTTTACAATATACATCTTCTTCTTAGCATCTGTAACACCCGGATATTTTAATAGACGAGAAAGAAAGAATAAACGTGAATAAAAGAAGGAAACATAATTTAACCCAAGTTGAGGGGTTAAAAGTGTCAAAAAGGACACAAAAGTATGAAAGTTGGTACAAAAGTGGGCATGGCCACCCACTCTATCTATACATCAACCTTCTTTCTATTTTAGAGAGAGAAAGAGCAAAGAGTTCAGATTTTCTAGAGAGAAGAAGAAGAAGAATTCGAATTCAAGGTAAGAATTTGTTGTTTTAAGTTTTCTTGTTGGGTTTTAGCCTCGGTTATATGCTTATGTGTTTGTATGTGTGTTCGGGTGTGTGTTTTTGGTGGGTCTTTACGTGTTTGAACTCATAGCAAACGGGTTTGAAGGAAGTCATACTCAAAGTTGCATAAGGTGAGTTCTAGAACCCCTTTTACATGTTTTAACTGATTTTGGGGCTGGAAATGTATGTATGTATGTTTTCGTAAAAGTGGGTATGTTACCCGTATGTTCATGTGTATGTGTATAAGGGTGGGGCATGTCTTGGGCGATTATAATGTTATGATGATGTTATGGATGTATTTTTGTTGTTTAGAATGTAAGAACTAAGCTTAGAACATGTTAGAATTAGAATTAGGATAGAATTATGATCATGGTAGTTAAAGTTAGTTGTTATGCGCCTAAGTCCCATGCGCCTGAAACTCATGCGCCTGAATAGTATTCATGCGCCTAGGATAGACTAGAATTTGGTTAAGTGTCCATGCGCCTAGATTGCCCATGCGCCTAAGCACTCATGCACCTGCATAGTGCTCATGCGCCTAGATTTGCCTTTTAGACTAAGTCTTAGGCCATGCGCCCCAATAGTGCCCATGCGCCCCAATAGTGCCCATGCGCCCAGAACTTTTCCCATGCGCCTAAGTGTTCCCATGCGCCCAGAAGGCCATGCGCCTGCATAGTGCTCATGCGCCTAAGACATAGAATTATTTTCTAAATTTTGGGGAAAATGTAAAGTGTAGGCTTTGACTGTGGATTTTGGCGGGGGTGATGTAAGTTGACTTTTGGTGACGGATGATGGGTGATATGTCATGTATGATGATGTGTGATGATGTTATGCTTATGTATGATTTGTTTTTACGTTCCTTATGTTATGATATAATGATGTGTGACCTTACATGGTGTGTTTATAACCATAAACGTAAAGTATTATCGTTATTGAAAAAGATAAGATTAATGATAACAAAAGTGGAACATAAAGAACGAAAGAAAGTAAAGGCTTGCAAGCAGAACGAAGGAAAGGTTACAACTCTTTGTAAGTTGATAGCTCAACTATGTGTTTTATAACGTGCGATTTTAACCCATGAGGGTTCACACACAGGGGGATCAGTCTTAGTGACTGAACCCATAGTACGAAACGGGATCCTTGTCATTCGACCTCGGGCTTTGTACCAAGATATGAGACGGCTTTGTGCCAGTTAGTAACGAGGCTTTGTGCCTAGAATGGTGGCTTCGGGCCATGGGCTTCGTGCCAATTAGTAAAGGAGCTTCGTGCTCGGAATGGCGGTTTCGGACCGCGATGGGGGAAAAGCCTGACAGGATATAGAATTAGTACGAAACGAGCGAGATGATAGAGTATGAAACAAATGAAGTGATCAAGTATATAATGAACGTTAACGAACGATAGTGACAAAGTACGACATGAACGTTAACGAAAGATAATAATAAAGTACGAAACGTGATCCTTGTCAATCGACCTCAGAGATTGTGGTTGCGTGCCATGATGAGGGTAAAGCTTAACAGGATCTAGAACTACTGAAAGAAAAAGATAAAGTACGAAACGAACGAACATGTGAGATAATGAACGAAATGTACGATGTGTGATCATGTGTGATAGTAAAAAAATGTTTTAACGAACGGAAGGTAATATAAATTTTTATAAAACTAGAACTCACTCAGCAACACTGACTTTTATATATTTTCCAGTTGGCAGGTAAAGGTTGCTGAGGATGGCACGGGGGCAGCTAGTTGGATTATTTTGGATTGCATCCATTTTATGTAAAATAACGCTTTGTGATGTAATGCGACGAATGATATTTTGTAACGATGTTGTATTATTTTGCAAAAGCAGTTATTAATACATGAAATGATTTTAGTTAAATGATTCCGCTGCAATGTTTTAAACTAAAGTGCGATTTATGTGCGATGAATGACCAACTGTAAGCGTCCTGGGAACGGGGCCTTACAGCATCATACGCCCAACTCAACATAGGCTTTGAATTCCTATACCGGGTAAACAATTTAGAATGTCTAAGTGTATGGACTTGTGCAAGTGGAGGAGGAGTAGACATAATCAAATTTCCAACTTTTCTAAAAGCAGGTTTTCTTGTTAGATCAGAAGGATTGGTAATATCATCTATATGCTTAACTCTTAAGTCTGTTTGCACTTCACCTTCTTCCAACAGAATATTAGAGAATAAAGTCTTCAAATGGTTATCGAATATATCTATGTAATCAATAGTCTCCTTAAGATCATTGAAAGGACCACCCATATCTTTATTTGACTCTCAAGAAGGACCCGTATTTGGCTTAGATCTTCACCTTTATCATCATGACCATCATCTTCCTTATTTCCTTTATCATCTTTACCATCACCACCCTGATCACCATTATCACCATCATCATCATCTTTATCCTCATCATCATCATCATCAACATATTTATCCTCATCGACATTATAATCATAATCAACTTTATCCAACCCATCATCTTCATCTTCTTGTTAAGAACTTTGCATAATATGGTTTAGGGTGACAATCACACCAACAGTGGCTTGTGTCAAAGGTTGATCTTCAATAACATCCTCAGTATTAACCATATTATGTTCTGGATCAACTAAAGTATTATCTATATGTTGAGTTTCAACAACAGGCTTTGGATCAGCACTATACTGTCTATATCATTCTCCAAGCTCTAAAGTTTTTCCTTGATTAGGTTGCACATAGATATATAAGAACTGTAGTTGATTCTATAATGATCATAGGAGTATCCTGATGTACAGCTTCATTGACAGTCACTGGGCCTCAGATATAGGTATATCTCTACTTGGTAGTACAATGGTCATAGGGGTTCGAGGTCTTCTGTAAACAATACCCCTTCCTCTACCACTACCATGTCCGTAACTATCAGATATAACTTTCTTCTTAACAAATGATTTCTTCCTCTTCTTTGTAGAAGGAGAGTCTTCTGGAATAAAATCAACATCAGAATGGTCAGTAGTGTGTTTAGTCGGTGTAGCTGGCCCTCTCGGTCTCGCTTGTGAAATATAAGGCACTTTTGCCTGCATCATCACTTCTAGTTTCTTCTCTAAAACTATCACTAATCTACACATCATTCTCTTCATTAGAAGTTAGTGCTCTTTGCTGAGTAGAACTTCCTTGCATATCATCAGGAGTTTTATATGGTGAAATAGTCTGTTCAGACTGATGAGACATATTTTCTGCTTGTTGTTGTTGCTGCTCTGCTTGTTGATCTAGCTGGAAATCATCTAAAAATCTGCTAAGTTAGGCAAAATCCCCTTCCCAGGCATTCCCTCTGGAACCCATCAAGTATGTGAAACTATCCTTCTTCATCACCATAATTGAAATAAGTAGCACTATTCAGATTAGCTAATTCATGATGAGCGACATTAATAATTTATTGGATAAAACTTGGATACATAATAAACATCTTTCCAATAGCAGCCAATATGTTCTTCTGCATTTCAGCGAATATGGCTTTGGAAATGTTGTATGGAAGATCATCAAGCAAAGATACAAGCAATGAATGAAAACAACACTCAGACTATCTAATTGAGCCTTCAAGTTACTCAAGCAATGAACCACTATATGAAATAAAAACATACAGAAAGGTGGTAGATGCTTCTTCTCTAAAGAAGGATACCTATAATCATAACCCATCCTCTGTAAGCAATCTAGGGCAACATGAACATCAATCTTTATTTGGGAATTAGCCTGATCTCCTAAATCAAATACTTTGTTAGTAACCTCAGCTATAATAACTACCCGTCATCCCTTCGCACACTATTCTCCCTCTTCATCTTTTTCAATCGTAGCTGAATTCCAAAAGTCATTAATGACCTAGGAATATATAAAAAGGTTAGTTGAAATAACATAGTAAAATTGAGAAGTCCTTAACCCTTCTATAAGTGATCTGAACAGTGCTTTATCGTTAGCCACTTCTCCCAAATAAGCTACCGCATTATGGTTTTTATTAAAAACCAATGATCTAGCAATCTTTATAACAAAGCAAACACTTAATCAGTTACAAATTTAACTAAAACTGAACTCAATTCATTTTTCACAAATTGAACTTCTCGCACGAAAGCTTTATTTGTCGCAGGCAATTTGTTTGACCAAAAAAGTCAACTTATCACATGAAAGCGTTACTTGTCACATGTAAAACTTTTAACCAAAATTCATCTTATCGTGCGAATAGTCAAACCATTTTATGTGCGATTAATTCTGTGCGAAAAGCAAGTTTCTGCGTCCATTCATTTTCAAATCAATTGTTCACATGTGAGATCTGAAATTACATTCAAATTAATCAAAAATATCAAGCTTATTGAGGATGTTCAAGTCCGATTCAGAATCAATGATATATTGTTGGTCCAGATGATCATTTGAACATGCTTTTAATGAAGATTTAGCACTAGAATCCACAAGATATAACTAAGTCTATTAGCTTATTGACCAAGTAATGATAGAACATAAATAGAAATCAAGCTTAAGACCTATTTGTAAAAGGAATTATGATGACAAAGAAGAATAATGCTCAAATATATGAAAGATAAGCTCCTAGAAATACAAAATCAAACAATGAACTCAAATCTGTATATATACAAGACCTATTTCGCATACAGTTTCGCAGTATGCGAAACTGTATGCATTATGGCATGTGAAACTACCGAACAAAACTATAGTCTCGCATGAAGTTTCGCATGCAGTTTCGCATGCCATAGAATACAAAATAATACAAATCTAAACTAGATCCTATTATGATAATATATAAGCTATAATAAACTATGACTAAACAAAAATAAATGACAAATACCAATTATTCTTGAACATCAATACTCCCCCTAGGGGGTATTCACCTGCCGGGTCTTTAGGATTAGCTCCAGCCTTTGCTTGCCCCATAAATCTAGCCAAATCCCTTACTTATGCCTCCAGATCCACATATTCCTACAGGATCTTTTTGAGCTGCTTAATCTTCGATCTCACACCCCAAGCCTTGTTTGCTACCCTCTCAAACAAGTTGGCCTCAAACTTAGTCTCTTTTTCTCACACAACACCTTCAGATCTTCATCACTGAATAAGAATACCTCCGTAGGATCAAACAATTTGATTTCATTTCCATCCTCCACCCTCACTACTACTTCACCTGACTGGTTATCATAAAACCACTTCTCGAACTTCTGCAGTCTAGAAGGTTGTTGATCTGGTATCCTCACCCTGGTGACAGTCTTACTAAGCTTTAACTTTAGTACAATCTTTCCTTTCCCCATTAACCAGTCCAAATCTTTCTTAGATCTCCTCCTCTCAGGCTCCATGAATCCAAAATCTATAATGTTGTCTTGAACTCCCTAGCGGATCTCATGCTCTAACATAATAGCACATTTGCTCAAATCCGAATCCAGGAGGGGAGTGTAAGGTTATATAAGAAGGCTGCTACAACTAAAGTAACCAAAGGCTTCCTGCAGCATGCACTTAGTACAAGGTAGAAGTTGATTAGGAAGTTTTACACTCTGCATAGAAAATATTCTCTGTGTCAAATCTTCCAAAGCAAAGACGAAATCTTCTGAAGCCAAAAGATGAAGTCTTCCGAAGCTTCAAGGAGAAAGTCTTTTGAAGCCAAATGAAGTGAAGACTGATATCTTCCAAAGATAAAGGAAAGTATGCTATTCTCGGATGTACTTTTGCATAAAGCTGACCCATTTCCCACTGCAACTTTGAAGACTCACCAACTTGCATCGGTTGGTGCAAAGGTCCTTTGTTTTGCAACTGTACATTGAGATCTTGAGTCTGTAACTTTCTACCTTATGTACTTCTATCCTTTTTGTAATATATTAGGATGTGAGCTTTGGCATGTCATAGTCACTAGTCTAAAGGCAATCTGCCCTTTGACTCTATATTGATTTTGTTGTCTTTCAATGTTCTAACTGGCTTTCCAAGTATAGCTGGTTGTAGAGTGTAGTATAAAGTATCTCAAGGTCTTGTATCTTATTTTATGTATTGTAACACTTGTAAAAGAACTTGAGATTAATATAAAACATTCTTGAAAACCATATATATTGTTCTTGAGTTATGTCTCCTAGTTTACTTGTGTTCATTGCATCTTGATCTTAATTCGATTCCCTATTTAACCTGTTAAGTGTTCTAACACTCTCCTCACTATGAGACTGATTGCATTGACCTCCCTTAATCGGTCCTTCAATTGGTATCAGAGCATTCCAGGCTCTTGATTGTATGATCACACCATCTTTAATTTCCTCAGTTCTCACAAAACACTTAACATCTCAAATGGTAACTTCAAAGTCGAATATGGAAACTGGCACCATGGTAAAGTCCCCACTGATCAGTCCTGATGATTTTGAGACTTGGTGTCTAAGAATGGAAGGCTTCATCAAGTCATAAGACAGCAGGATATAGGAGTCTGTTACCTCAGGAACTTACATTCCATGCACCTCTTCAGCTACTGCTGGAGGTGGCTTGATCCCAAAGGAAGTAGTTGACTACTCTGAAAAGATAGAAAAAGAATAGACATAGATCAAAAGGCCATGACCGCCCTTTAAGCTGCTCTTCCAAATGGCATCTATAGAGGCTTCAAGAAGTGTAAAACTAGTAAGCAGCTCTAGGATGCACTGAAGCTGATGTATGAAAGGTCTACTAAAGCCAAAGAAAACAAGAAAGACCTTTTGAAGCACTAGTTTGAGAATTTCACCTTCAAAACAAGTGAAACCATGACTTAATAATAATTCTTTTATATAGAGATTGTGGACACTCTCATGGATGTTAGAGTGAAACTAGAGAACAGGTATATTGTGAGGAAGTTCATGTCATCTCTTCCTAGAAAATGGACACACTATTTGTGGTCATTAAGAGGATTGAAAATCTCAAGACACTCACTCTCACTGAGTTATATGGCATACTCAGATGAAGATGAACATGCAAAATCCATCTGGGATTATAGAGAACCACATCACCATCTTATCTCTTACCCTGACAACTCACCAGAGGGCCTTTCATTACCTTTCTAGAGACACCTAAGGAGAGCTACATCCAAGAAAGCCCATTCTAAGAGACAAGCTCATCACAAGCCTTTGTGTCTTATGTTGAAAGTACAGGAAACTTCCTCTTCAGCCTTGAAGATTTGGACTGTATCCATCCAGATGATCTAGAATACATGGATATAGTTCAACAAATGGCTTTTCTCACCCATAGAGCCAATAAAGTCTACAAGACTATAGGGAGGAAGTGTCCTAGCAATGTATCCAGTGGAAAGTTTAGGCTGGACAAAAGCAAAGTGAAGTGCTACTGCAGGACCATTTAAGGGATGGTCAATACAATCAGTCTCATAATAAGGAGAGTGTTAGAGCACTTAACAGTTCAAATAGGGAGCTGGGTATAGGAGCAGGATGCAAAGAACATAAGTAAGAATAAGCAGAACTCAGGAACAATATATAAGGTTTTCAAGAATGTTGTATATTAATCTCAAGTTCTCTTACAAGAGTTACAATACATAAGTTTTACAATACAATACCTTGAGATACTTTATACTACATCCTACAACCGGCCATACTTAGAAAGCCAGTAAGAACATTGAAAAACAACAAAATCAATATAAAGTCAAAAGGCAGATTGCCTTTTGACTAGCAACTATAACATGCCATAGCTCACATCCTAATATATTATAAAAAGGATAAAAGTACATAAAGTTGAAAGTTACAGACCTAAGATCTTAATGTACAGTTTATAAAAGCATGGACCTTTTCACCAACTCTTGCAACTTGGTGAGTTTACAGAGTTGTAACGGAAAGTTGGCCAGCTTTATGTAAAATTACATCAGAGAAAAGCATGTTCTTCTAAGTCTTGGAAAGATCAATCTTTACTTCATTTGGCTTTGGAAGACTTTGTCTTTGATTCCATGAAAGACTTTATCTTTGGCTTTGGAAAATTTAGTCTTTGGCTTTAGAAGATTTTATACTTGGAATAAATCTTATGCAGAGTATAAAGTTTCTGCAGTAACTTTGGCTTCAGAAGTTTTTATACTTAGCATTGCAAAGTGTAAAACTTCCATAGGAACTTTAGGCTTCGGAAGATTTTAGACTTAGCTTAATTCTTATGCAATGTATAAAACTTCCGCAACAGTTCTACTTAGTACTTAGTTCATGCATGTAGGAAGCCTTTGGTTGTTTTGGTTGCATCAGCCTTTATATAGACCTTACAAACTCCCTCTAGGCTGATGTTAACAAAGAGAGTTCTTCAGTAGTTGTTGGAGCATATATTGTCATATATAGTGTGTCCGTCGCTTGACAAATAATGTAGGCTTAATGTTATACACCTTGTTAACACATGAAACTGGGTCATTTGCAGTAGCATATGCGAATGAGACTCAGTCATACGACTGAGCCATGCTAATGAACCAGTCGTGCGACTGAGAGATACGATTGGGGCATTCATAAGACTGAACCATAAGAATGGTCCAGTCGTACGATTGAACCATACGCATGGTCCAATCGCACGAATGGCCCAGTCGCATCTAATATGGGCCGAAGCCTATATATACCAGTTTTATTGTGTAGAAACCTAAGGGTTTTGATAGTATGCCCGGCGCCCAGGTGCTGCCGGTTGAGAAGGGAGATCATGCTCGATCTCCCCTTTCCAAGAGTCTTGATTCTTAAGTTGTAACGAGCTTAAAATCGTTAGGTTTTATCAATGAAATCATTCGATTATTGTTCGTACTATTGTTTATCTTTTGGTTTTTCTCCTTCCGTCAAGAACATGCTCGGATGTTTTACCTATCTAGTGACTTCACAGCAGTTGACAGTCCTTATTAGGATGAAGACAATTCCTTTCTTCATCATTTGGTCAGGATCCTTCAGACTTTCATAATACCTTCTCAGGTCATATAGATCATGCAGAGGTAGACCAAGCGTGTCTTGCAAGAAGTAGATAACTTGACCACCTTGATCTCTGATGACATACTATCTATCTGGATTAGCAGCAAAGGTCCAAGACAGGATGGGTCTTCCAGTTGCAAGAGGCTATGCTTGAGCAGGAGTTGGTTGAGCAGCCTCTTGTTGTACTTCCTCAGGATGCTTTGATTCATCCTGAGGTTTGGAAGTGGATGCCTTTGACTTTTGGTATACTCTCTTTAGGGTCATCCTTTTCTTTCTATTAGGATTGTTTTACTAAGAGGGCTGGTCTTGAGTACTAGATTGTTCAGTAGTGCCTCTCTCAGTTGGGTCCTCTTCCCTCATAGGTTCATAAGGAAAGGGAGTACAACCCTACTATGAATCAGAAGATGAAGTTGGTTGTAAAGCAGTTGAAGGTATAGGTTATGTTATTTCTGGTTCAACCTTAACCTCAACCTTAGGAGGAGCTTGGCTTGGTGGAGACTGCAAGTCCATAAGCTCTCCCTTCTTAATCTTCTGCTTGATCACTCTAGTGTGCTCATCCATAGTGGATGATACATTGGACCAAGCCTCCTTTCGGAGAATCCATACAACTTCAAGAAGCTAATCATCCTTTGTCTGTCAGCAGACTTCTTTTGGCTCTTTTGGATGATGGCTCTTGACTTTGCAGCTTCTTCCCTCATCTTTCTCTTAGAAGCTTTTTGTTCATTCATGAACTGTTGTTCAAGCTGCTTAAGGTACTCAAATTCAATGTATTCATAAGAGAGGGGAAGAAGTGCAGATGCCTGATAGAGGCCTGTGGTAGTCAGGTAGTTGATCATGTTTTGTCTGTCAGCTTCTTTGTCTACCTGAGGTGGTCCAGCTGCCACAACCTCTCTTTCAGGGCTTTCATGAACTGGGGAGAGAGAAGGAGCATTCTTGTATAGTCTTTTTTGTCTTCTTTATTCTTTGACTCTACGGAGTAACTCTACATCCTCTGCTTTCTTATTCTCTTGGGTCAGCTCCAAGTCTATTAGTTCATTTAACTGTTTTAAGGGAAAAGAGATGAGTTCATTAATATTGTAGTTCCTGGTTCCCAGATAGTTCAATCTGGCAGCCCTTAACTTATCATCTTGAGTGTTTGGCCTGGGGGCTGTCCTGATTGCAACTTCTATGAAGCATGAGAAACTAGCAGAACTCTCTCCCCTTAGCTTCCTCTTCCTTAATCTCCTTAGGAGTTAGTTTCCTTTTCCCTTTGTCACTCACAGGCCTTGGTGACTTATGGTGGAGAAAGATTTGGACTTCATTGCCTGATTAAATAGTCAGGCTCTAGCCAGAGAGAGGTTGTGAAGCACCTTCACCAATTGGTGCCTCACTGAGCGTACAGGATGTTGAAATGATTGACTCTGTGACAATGCTCACAGATTTAGTCACTGGGCCATCAGTCGAGGTTTCCCCTTCGAAGCTAATCTTAGGGTCCACCTCAACATCTAGTTGCCAATGACATTCCCTGCTTGCAATTTTCTTCTTCTACGTCTGAATTCTTCCATGATCCTGTCTTGAATTTCTCTCAGCCAATATATCAGCTTGTCTGTATTGACTTTGGTTGACAAGTGGCATGTTGACTAGAGAAAGGCTGTCATAGTAGTTTAAGGTCTTAAAGTTGAAGACCTCTTGGTGCCCTTGAACTTTATATAGTATGAAGGCTCTTCTTTCAGTATCATACCTCCATCCATGCATTTCATTTACAGCTCTATAGGGTGGGAATGACATTGCCTTAGTATACCCTCCTCAAATAGACTCTGGATGAGTGAGTCTACATCAATGTAAATTTGAGGAGGTTGCTGAGTTTGGACATTTGCAAGTAAGGGTGGTGAATCCTCAGTGTCCATACTTTGAGAAGGACTCCCAGGTTCTGTGATTGTAATAACTTCTTCCCCCTTTTTGGTAGCATCACCCACTTGTATAGGTGAGTCTGAGGTTAAGTCAATTACATCCTTAGGTTCTTGTGTTCCTGGTAGAATCCTTTTAAAGGGTCTCCTAGCTAGTTTCTTCATAAGATTAGAAATCTCAAGTTGCTGATCATTGACCTTTCTTTGCAAGGTAGTCACTTGAGATTCCATATGACTAACCTTGGAGACTAAATAGGTGCATGTTTTAGATAGTTTTTACAACTTTAATCTAAGATTCCCCTCATTTTTAGTATAAGAATGACTGGGGGATGAGAGAATTGGACCTAAGTCTTCTTCCTCATCACCTGCTTGTTGTTCCTGGCTGCTGGTTTTCCCATGCTCATTGACAACTTCAGTTGAAGTATCAATGGGCTGGGTTGCCATGGTTAAAGTCTTAATGATGTAATCACTGGTGACACATGAGTACTCATATCTCTTTAAGCAGGGAAATCAAAGAGAGACTCATGATACTCACCGAGTGCCATATTATCATCATCATAGAATTCAATGCTGGGAATTGGTTGTGATGGGTTTGTTAGAACACAAAATCGAAGTTTAACCTTTCAAACTTTCTGAAAACGCAGCGGATATGTGTATTTTCAAACATGATTTTAAATCTGAAAATATATGTTTTATGGTGACTAACATATGAAAGAAACAAACCCATAACAAAAAGATCATTTATGTGAATTAACAAGCTATGAACATGATGAAAGTGTACATAAAATCACAGCTACATAGAGCTGTGATTAACTACCTTTCTCCAGCTGAAATGTCGAACAAGGAAGAGTGTTTGGATGCTAAAAATTCGGCCAAGGTTCCAAGGAAGGACCCCTCAAGCTAGTATACCTAAAGCTCTAAGCAAAACACTTTCTTGCTAGGGAGAACAACACCAAAATGCACTCCAAAGACCCTCCAAAAGATGCTGAAAATCCGAGAATTCTAGAGAGATGGAGAGGTTCTTGAGTTGTGTTCTTGCATGTATGAGAGAGAGGGAGAGAGGTTTGAGTGTTGGACTAGTAAATGAAAAGTGTAGTTCACAAGAAGAAAAAGACCTCTCATAGGAGAGAGGGGGGCGGCCGAAAATGGTCTTCAAAAGATCATTTTCCCCCCAAAACTTAGTGACTACATTTTAATTATCTAGTCCCTTATAAGTTGTACAATTAACAATTTAATTGTATAACTTATACACTCTTTTATCACTTAATGTTATCTAACCAACTTAAATAACACTAAGTAACACTCTTGAACAAAATATCCTAATAAGTTGTTTCATCTCATATGCAACTTATTTAGAAAGCTTGTTTTCTAAATATGATGTTATTATTTAATTTGCATGATCATATCATCAATTGAATAATTGGTTGTATTTGCAAAGCTTGTTATAGGGTATAACCCGACTTGGATCATAACGTACTAACCACATCAATATTCTAAGTGTCTTGGGCACACAGAATCCTACAT
>BJCO01736862.1:0-12279 GCA_018326465.1 Flaveria floridana
CAAAGAAAACCCTAAAGCGCCGTCTCAAACAAATTCTCCATCAATTGCCGTAAGCCTCATCTCTTAGGTTTTCACTCACCGATTTGCAGCTTCAGGTATCTCCATCAAAACTCTAATCTTCTTATAGCATCATTTACTTTCAGATCGAAACAATTTTAACTCTCTAATTTATCTACCGCTTAATCGAACACACCATATTCGTTTGTTTTGCTTGACTGTAGATTCGTATTACACGATTACATCACGTTTACGATAAATCGTTCGTAGATATTAAGCTTTCGTTTTCTCGATTTTGATATTAGAGTTTGTATGTTGTTATACAGCTTAAGGTTTACGGAGATCTGTGTTTGTTTAATCTCTGAGATAAGAAGATGGCGTCGAAATTTTGGAGTAATCAGGTTTGTTTGGCTTTCTGTTGTAAATATAGATCAATTCATGCTGTATGACTATTACGAGTGATAACTGTGAACCAGATAGGATACAGATTACTAGAATTGTTGATTTGATGTAATGATTTTGATTTATTTGTATGTGTTGATAGGCTGACAGCGAGACTGAATCTGAAGTTAGTGATTATGAGCAAGATGATGTTAACGAGGGACAGGATGATGCTACTAATGCGCCTGATAGGAACAAGTACCTTGACACTGGCGATAGTGACAGTGATGATTCGGATATGCATAAGCGTGTTATTAAGTCTGCGAAAGATAAGCGGTTTGAAGAGTTGTCTACTACTATTGATCAGATGAAGAATGCGATGAAGATTAATGATTGGGTCAGTCTGCAGGAGAGTTTTGACAAGATTAACAGGCAGCTTGAGAAGGTGATGAGGGTCACTGAGTCGGATAGGGCTCCGAACAATTACATCAAGGCGTTGGTGATGCTGGAGGACTTTTTAAATCAAGCTATGGCGAATAAGGAGGCGAAGAAGAAGATGAGCAGTAGCAATGCGAAGGCGTTAAATGCTATGAGACAGAAGTTGAAGAAGAACAATAAGCAGTATGAGGATTTGATCAATAAATGTAGGGAAAATCCTGAAAGCTTTGAGGATCAGGAAGAAGCGGACGAACCATCAGAAGACGAGGATGATGACGATGACACTGGGTCTGAGATTGATGACCCAACAAAAGCAGAAACCGAGTCAGATGATGAGGATGATGATGATTATGATGAGGAAAAGGATGAAACCCAACCTGGTTGGGAGAAAATGATGAATAAGAAAGATAAGTTAATGGAAAAGCAGTTTAAGGATCCAAGCCAGGTGACTTGGGATACCGTCCACAAGAAGTTTAAGGAGGTTGTTGCTGCTCGTGGTAGAAAAGGAACTGGGAGGCTTGAGCTTGTTGAACAACTTACATTCTTAACCAAAGTGGCTAAAACTCCCGCTCAGAAGCTTGAGATCTTGTTTGCCGTGGTCTCTGCACAGTTTGATGTTAACCCTGGTTTAAGTGGTCACATGCCTATAAATGTGTGGAAGAAATGCGTGCAGAATATGCTTGTGATACTTGATATTCTTGAGCAGTATCCAAATATTTTGGTTGATGACACTGTGGAGCCTGATGAGAATGAAACCCAGAAAGGAAGTGATTTCAACGATACCATCCGTATATGGGGAAACCTGGCAGCTTTTCTTGAAAAGATAGATGTTGAATTCTTTAAGAGTCTGCAGTGTATTGATCCTCACACACGTGAGTATGTAGAAAGGCTTCAAGACGAGCCTTTGTTTTTTGTTCTTGCACAAAATGTTCAATCATATCTGGAACGTGTTGGAGACCACAAAGCTGCTGCAAAGGTTGCATTGAAGCTTGTGGAACTTGTGTATTACAAACCACAAGAAGTGTATAGTGCTATGAGGAACTTGGCTGACCAATCAGAAGCTGAAGATAACGGAGAAGAATCGGGCACTGAATCAAAAACGGGTCCACCTGCTTTTGTGAATACACCTGAAATTGTGCCTCGAAAACCTAGTTTTCCAGCAAGTAGTAGGGAACTGATGGATATGCTGGTTTCTCTTATATACAAACATGGCGATGAAAGGACAAAGGCTCGTGCAATGCTGTGTGATATTTATCATCATGCAATTCTGGATGAATTTTCTATGGCCCGTGATTTGTTGCTTATGAGTCACTTGCAGGATAGTGTTCAGCATATGGATATCTCAACTCAGATACTTTTTAACAGATCGATGGCACAACTTGGTTTGTCTGCTTTTAGGGCTGGGCTTATTGCTGAAGGACATGGTTGCCTTTCTGAGTTATATTCAGGTGGCAGGGTGAAAGAGCTACTTGCACAAGGTGTTTCTCAAAGTCGCTACCATGAAAAGACACCGGAACAGGTATTTGACTTGAAAATATCTTGAAAACTACATCAGTTAAGCATAACAAATTATCTGTTGTATGGTAGCATTAGTGTATGATATTATAAACTTTAAAGCTTTTCTTATTTGTTTCTCTTCTTGGTGATGTGTCTGAACAAGATAGGTCTATCATCCTACTATTTGTTTACTCTAGAAAACATTTGTTGTTTTACCATTACGAATTCTTTCAGTCTGGAATTCCCTTGTAATGATTTGGTTGTGTCTGATTGGTTAGAAGAACAATTTCTGTATAAACGTAAAATGTTTAATCAGCAAGCGTTAATTCGAATTGTTTGTCTTCACAAAATTGTTTTAGGGTGGGTTTAACATGAGTCAAACTATCATATAAAATTTTCCAAACCACGATTTTTGAATGATGTGTAACTTTCCCTTTTATTTTTTGTTACTGAATGGGTTGTAAAGAAATTTGTTTTAAATTTTTTTACAATATTACAAAATGCCACCTTCTTTTTCCTTTGAAAACCAGTTAAATTTTATTGATTGGTCCTCTTAGTGTTAAAATCAGTACCTTTTTGCTTCATTGGGATATTTCTTTTCTTTCACTGGTGAAACAACATTGACAGAAGTTCATAATTTTGTTGTTTGCGGTTGTATTTGTCTCAGACTTGTTTATTTTGACATTTTTTATATTCTCTTACAATATGAAGTCTAAAATCTATATTAAACAGTCATAGACAATGTAAACGTCATCTGCTACTTGTATAATGCTTGTAGTGACATTTGCAAAAATGATGCCATTTTAGTTTGGAACAATAAAAAAATCTTTATTACATTACACCTAATTTACATCTCTTTGTTTCATTTATGTTTTCATGTCCACTTTTTAGCAACCATCTTTCATTCTATTTCAACCAGAGGTGGTGTATTTACTCATTTAATTATGAATGTCAGTATGGGTCGTTTTGGGTTGTATTTTATTTCATATAGGTCAATTTAAATAAATAGGTAAAGGGGCATGACTCAAACGGGTTGAAGTTGTGAAACAGGTTAAATTCTGCCAAATTCTACTTTGATGTATACAGCCCTAGAATCTTGTATTCAAAGATTTAGATTATTGTGTTTGGCATCCTAAGTAACACAATGACTATCATAATCTTTCGTTTTTTAAATGAATAAAAAGTGTTTGTGTCTTCACGATGCAATACAACCTAATTTTCTCAATTTAATCAGCCATAAGCTGTTTACCTGATGTTTGTAGGAACGCTTGGAAAGGAGAAGACAGATGCCGTACCACATGCACATCAACCTCGAGCTTCTAGAATCTGTACACCTAATATGCGCCATGTTACTCGAGGTTCCCAACATGGCAGCAAACAGCCATGATGCAAGGCGCAAAGTCATAAGCAAGACACTAAGACGGTTACTAGAAATGAGTGAC
Organism: Flaveria floridana; assembly: GCA_018326465.1. Taxonomy (NCBI): domain Eukaryota; kingdom Viridiplantae; phylum Streptophyta; class Magnoliopsida; order Asterales; family Asteraceae; genus Flaveria; species Flaveria floridana. Next base: position 3,756 of record BJCO01736862.1, read on the forward strand.
AGGCAGACCTTCACCGGGCCCCCTGAAAACGTGAGGGACCACGTTATGGCAGCAACTCGAGCCCTTAGCAAAGGCGACTTTCAAACATGTTTTGATGTCATCAACTCACTAGATGTCTGGAAGCTTCTTAAAAACCGTGAAACAGTTCTAGAAATGATAAAGAACAAGATCAAGGAAGAAGCTTTAAGGACTTATCTTTTCACTTATTCGTCATCATACGAGACCTTAAAACTCGAACAGCTGGCGAAGATGTTTGACCTCTCCGAAAGTCAAACTCATTGTACTGTCAGTAAGATGATGATTAACGACGAGCTTCATGCCAGCTGGGACCAACCTACACAGTGCATTGTGTTCCACGAAGTTGAACACAGCCGGTTACAGGCTCTAGCCTTCCAGTTAACCGAAAAGCTGTCGGTACTTGCTGAGAGCAACGAGCGGGCCATTGAGGCAAGGTTAGGTGGTGGTGGGTTGGAGTCACTTTCATCAAGGCGGCGAGAGGGTCAGGACTATGCAGCTGTTGCTGGCGGTACTAAATGGCAGGACAACCAGTCTTACTCACAAGGGCGTCAGCAGACAGGTTATGGCGGTGGTCGGCCCTATGGTCCAGGTCAGAGTTATCAAAACCGGGCTGGTCAAACTAGAGGCGGGTACCAAAGCACACGGTATCAAGATAGTGCAGGTGCAGGGCGAAACTATGGTGGGTCAGCGGCTAGAGGCGGCCAGATGGACGGTTCTAACCGCATGGTGAGCCTGAACAGGAGTGTTCGTGCTTAGTAAAAGACGTTTGGGTCAATTCCAGTCGTCATAAACATCTATTTATTTTTTTGAAACGAAAAATGTCACTTGGGTAAGACAATTTTGAGACACCTTTTCATTTTGGTATTGTGTTTGAATTGTTAGTTATGACTGTTGAGTGATCGAAGTATCACTTAAGTAGCAAGTGTGCTTTTTATCTTTTCTTGTTTACCCTTGTGCTATGAGATTTTTCTTTATCCATGATCAATAAATGGAAAAACCGAATAACATGTAACCGAGAAAGTCCGTGCTAAAATTAAACTTAGTGTGTATTCATCAACGCGCGTTGCGCGTGTGATGAATCGGGCTCAGAAAAAACTCATTTGCGGTTGCTGACCCTGAATGGTAACCATGCCAAAACAACCGATATCATCAGTTATCATCACAGCCCGGCACTGGACAACATGTAATAACGCTCAACTAAAGGATGCATCAGGTTAGATGAGTTTGAATAAGTGTCGACGAGCCAAGGTCATCATTAATAACATCCTTTCCGACAACATGCAAAACTCAAACCCTTAAAAATGTAAAAGTGTCAGGTTAGCAAAAACCCAAATCATCAAAAATGTAAAAGTCTCAGACGAGCAATATCCATCATCATCATCGACATAAACACGGGTCCAATCGACGCCTTCATTTTGCTGTAACCGGTGAGCGATAGCCCTACATGCCGAATCAGAGAAACCCACTGAGGTATAACAGGGTTGCCATGCCGAGTCGACAGAACAGTGACGGTCAACAACCAAATCGAAAAGCCCTAAAAGGGTAACCAACAGATAGTGAGAGAAAGAGACAACATAGGTAGTCGTACCATCATCATCCCCGCCGTCACCGACCCCACATCAACCTAAAACGGGAGGCAGGGCGGCAACCGACGCTGACACCATCTCCACCCGTGACCGTTATGACCGTCATCATCGTCACCGACATCAACAACAAGAGGGAGGCCAACGGTTACCATAGCCGCCGCCGACAAAACAAACACATCAGTAATCGGTATTAGTAGCGGTGTTACAGGGGGCCAAAGTAAACACCATCGTAACCGCCTGCATGGTGGCGGCCACCCACCCTCTAATCTCCTCTCCATCGTGACATAACCAAGAATCCCCTCGCTCCTCCGATGGTCGCGACAATGAAAGATGGGGACGGTGCAGGTGGCGGCGGTGGACGGGGAAGAAGGCTCCTCCGGTGGTTACGACGATGAAAGATAGGGACGGTGCAGGTGGCGGCGGTGGACGGGGAAGAAGGCTCCTCCGGTGGTTACGACGATGAAGATGGGGACGGTGCAGGCGGCGGCGGTGGACGGAGAAGAGGGAAGTGAGAGTTGAGCATCTCTCTCCAATTACAAAAGAATTCTTTGATACTTAAACACGTGCCTGTGGCCAAAATCGAAAAACAAAAACCTCACTATTACTCATTTGCTTTTTTCATAGTAGGTAACTAGAAACTAATGATTTGATTATAATTTTTTCACTAGCAAGAGTTTTGTGGTTTGATTATTGGTGAGATGTATATATGTAAAAATAAGAGAATACTATATTTTGTCGATTGTTTTGTTACAAACTCCTTTGTAAGTTGTATGTTACTTGGTGTCTTTCTTAAGAATCTAGTAATAGTAATTATTATTTCTATTTATGTCCAAAACTTGAATTTAGCTTGATCGGAATGTCTTTCCTATTCGGGAAAGCTAAACTCTTTGTAATTGAAAGATAAAGAAAAACCAAGGCGGGTTGTCAAAAAGCGGCTTCTGTCTCGCGACTGGAGAACTCCGCCCCTCTTAAGGTACCTAGGCGGGTGGTTGAAGCTTGGAAAAAGTTTGAAAAGAAAGGGAGGTTCTAATCGGGTAGGGAGTGTTCGGAAGGATATGAACATCCCCCTTCTTTTTTTTTTTTTTGGTATTGGAGCGGGTTGACAGGTGTCCAGAAAACAGGAAAGACTCCTTCCACCCGAACAAAGTGATTACGACAATAATAAGTAGGGCCGTTAATAAGATGATCATATGTAAGATTTATAGTTGTGGCTTGAAGTGAAAACAAATTAGATAATCTAATCTACCATGTATGACCTCTCTTACTGAACTAATCATTTTAAGTTTGTAATTGATCTTACTAAATCAAAAAACTACATTATTACCATATAATGCTTTTAAATATCGCAAATAACACTTAACAAAAGTAAAACGAACAACAAAGATAAAAAGCACAAATAAGAAATGTACCTTCCTGAAATAATTTTATTAAGATTGAGATAAAATTCATAGCTAGCCCATACAATTTAATCTATTAGCTTCTTAATTATCAAATTGCTCAAAAATTTACGTGTAAACAAACTGAGCCAAAGTTTGTTCTCTTAAACTCAAGGCCAACTCTTATAAGAATTTTTAATCTTGACTTGTTTCCTGTTTTATGTCTAAAGTTTGAGCTTAATTTATTGATTAATTTTTAAGTCGAACTTGAACCTTGCTTGTTTATTATTTATTGAATATTTATTATTTATCATGTATATTATCATTTATTGTATACTTATATAAGATTGATGTATTATACTTATGTAAACAATACGCTCGTTTAGACTCACGAATCTAGCCAAACTCGATATCAAACACGGTTCAAGTTTATTTACTTCATTAAGTTCTTCTAAACTTAAGCTTTTTACCAACCAAACTTGAGTGAAATCTTAAACTTTTAACACCTCGTTACCATAAATATTCATTTTATGTAACCATGTTTTATGATTTTTATCTCTTGTACAAGTGATTATACTTGATATTTTGATTAAAATTTATAATAGAATATACTAAATCTATGACATAATACACTCTTCAAACACTTGTAAAATCAAGATATCTCAAATATATAATAACATATCTAATCACACTAACTTTCGGGTCCGCTTCAAGTGGACCAGTGTTTTACCGATTATTTGACGGTGAGTTTTCTTAAAACTATGGACAAGTCAGGTCATCAGCGATATCCGTATTAGCAAGCATAATTGGTTTTTCGTCAATGAATTTACTGCGTTTAAAATTATTCTTTCACAGTTAAAAAAAAAGTGTGTAAAATCAAGACATCCTAAAAATATAATAACATATCCCATCACACCAACTTTCAGTGGAATCACCCTTGGAATCTACAAATCGACAATCATCTCTCTCCGGCATCGATTTATCCAGTAAGACCTCACTTTATTCTGGTAAATCTTTCTTATGATCAATCTCCGTTTGTAGTGAGTATGAACTCAGATTCACCCGATGATTGTGTTTTTCTAATCGATTTTACAAAATCCGTTTTGGGAAATGCTTTAATTCAAAACCCTGATTAGGGTTTTTGGTTTTATGTCAAGAAGCCCCAAATTAAAGCTGTACGAACCCTAGTGTCTTTTTAGTTCATGACGATGATCTGACATTTAGTTTGTTAATTCCTGAATATGCTGTTGATTTCTTGTTATAATTTTCATTTTACCCTGATAATCTTCGTTGGGTTTAATGAAGTTCGGCAAACTTAAGAATCTTGGGTTGATATTCTTTCTTGGTTTTGTGGTTGATCTTGGTGTTAGTCAAAATTAAGTCAACTGCGAGTGTAATTCATCTATAAATTAGTCATTTACCGTCTGGTTGTTGATGAATTGCACCCGTGTTATGCTAATCATCAATGGTTATTCTTGTTGATTTTCATTTATGTTGTATTCATTTGTTCATCAATGTTTAGGTTTTAATCAAGATTTATGTAAATTGTGAAGTGTACAAAATCTTATCTGTTGCAAGTAATTAAAATCACTACTTGCAAGTACAGTAACATGATAAATATAAATGTTGATTGTTTCCATTGACGTTATCTTTTTTACACAGAATTACAAGGATATTTTTCAAATTCACCATGTTTAGTTTGTGAATTTATTTGCAGATGAGTTCAACTAGTGGAGGTGGTCAATCTAACAAAGGTAAAAATGTACCCGTGAGGTCGAACTATGATGTTAACCAGTTGAACCAGTCGGTCCAGGATGTGAGCCTGGACTCAAACCAGGATGGTGGTTGGGAAGTTATCTCCAAAAAGAATAAAAATAGATCCGGAAACGGTGCTGCTACTAAACAATGGGCTCCTCAGACTTCTAAACCTAATGCATGGGGTCAACCTGATGCCCAAAGAACCGGTGGACGGGGCAATGGACAGGTTAGGGCTCCAAACAATGCATGGGCAGGCGGCAGAGGTGGTGCTAGCAACCAACCGGTGAACAGATACTATGAGAACAACAACAATTCTGCCCCAAATACAATCCCTCCACCGCTGCAGAGTGGATGGAACTGGAACTCAAGGCCGGGCAACGCGTGGCAGTCAGGGAATAATGTTCCAAATCCTCAACCTTTTGTTGCAGAAGAACATGTTGAAGATCACAATGAAAATGAGGAAATTGATGAATCTGATGATGAACTTCTTAGTGACGAGTATGATTCCGATGAAAGCCCTAAAAGTCACGAGGAGCGAAAGCAGAACAGGTGGTATGCTGACTTTTTCCGGACTCTGGGTACATTGACCGTTGACCAGATAAACGAACCAACAAGGCAGTGGCATTGCCCTGCTTGTCAGAATGGTCCTGGTGCGATTGACTGGTACAAGAGTCTACAGTCTCTTGTGACCCATGCCAAAACAAAAGGGTCCAAAAGAGTAAAGATTCATAGAGATCTTGCTTCAATTTTGGAGGAAGAATTACGGAGAAAGGGAGCTACGGTTAACCCTGCTGGCGAATCATTTGGACAGTGGAAGGGACTGAATGAAGGTGTTAAAGACAAGGAGATAGTATGGCCCCCAATGGTTGTCATCATGAATACTCAGCTTGAACAAGATGAAAATGATAAGGTATATCATTAATATTGTTAACGACTTAACGTATCTTTGTTTTATTTCATGAATGAATTTGCTAAAATGAAACCTTCTTTTCAGTGGCTTGGGATGGGAAACCAGGAGCTTCTTGACTACTTTGGGTCATATGAAGCCGTGAGGGCTCGCCACTCATACGGGCCAAAAGGACACAGGGGTATGAGTGTGCTCATATTTGAATCCTCGGCCGTAGGATACACGGAGGCTGAACGTTTGAGCAAGCATTTTGAAGATGAAGGCACGGACCGAGAGGCGTGGGATCGTCGCCCTGTTCTGTTTTATCCCGGGGGTAAACGAAAGTTGTATGGCTATATGGCAACAAAAAGAGATATGGATATCTTTAATCAACATTCTCAAGGTCAGGACCATTCTTTCTTCGTTTTCTCAATCCTTTGATATTCATTTGACTTGCTTTTTATGTTTATTTAGGGAAATCAAAGTTGAAATTTGAGTTGGTATCTTACCAAGAAAAGGTTGTGAACCAATTAAAGCAAATGAATGAGGACAACCAACAATTGCATTGGTATAAGAACAGAGTTGTGAAAGAACAGATGCATTCAAAAGCACTTGAAGAGTCTTATGGATTAGTGTCCCAAAAACTGAGGAAAACCGAGGAAGAGAATCGTATAGTGAGGGAGAGAACTCAACGATATCATGAACAGAATAGGGAAGAGGTAATATATAAAAGATTGCTATGAAAATTTTACTACTCTTTCTTCTATGGTCTTGTGTAATTTGGTTTTTTCATATGGTGTTTGTATTAGATGGATTCCCAAGAAGAATTTTTCAAAGAACAACTTAAGGTAATTCAAGAAGCTAGGAATGCAAAAGAAGGCCAGTTTGATAAGTTGAGGCAGGAAGAACGCATGAAGGTCGAACAATCTTATTCTGCTTTGGATCCTCAGAAGAGGTATGTCACATAACCTTATTATATATAAAGAAGCATCAACAACAATCACCATAACCAGTAAATTCCACTCGTAGAAAAGTTATATGTAGGATCCGGGGAGAGCGGGATGTAGGCAAACCTTATTTCTATGCTTGGGGAGAGAAAGGCTGCTTCCAGAGTTTATAAAGAAGCATCATTGTTATTATTATAAATAACTGTAAAATTTATGGTTTTTGTAAGCGAAGTAGAGACTTGTGCATAAAACATATTTTCAACCATCTAATGAACTTGGGTACTTTTACTTTTGTTATATAACTTTTCTGATTTTCACTAGAGTTTGGGTCGTCTTTATCACTATGGTATTCACCTCTTTCCAGTCTAATATGAATCTGGCTGGTTGGTCAGGTTAGGTAATAGTGAATTATTATTTTAGTATTCATTTTGAGAAAAGGAAACGAGTTAGATTAATGTGGTTTTATGCACTAATAATTCACTTCAAGTGATTTTCGACCATTCTGACCCATTTGTTAGAGAAATAAAATGTAGTCCAAATTAACCCACACATCAGTAAATGGGTCGAAATACCTCTAAATGTTAAGAACACTTGTTTTCATGAAATAGAATAATAGAAGTGAGTTGGTTCTTGTAAGGACTAAGGAGTCAAAATATATGTTTCCTACGCCCCTTTTTTTAATAACTGTAGTGAAATGGGGATTGTTAATTTGGATATGCAGGGATTTGAAGCTTGAAGAAATGAAAGAATTTGAGGAAGAAAGGGAAAAACTGATGAAAATGCATGAAGAAAAGGTGGCTGAAATGAAGAGCAGGCATTGGAAGGAAGAGCTCGAGTTAGAGAAAGGGTTTAACGCCGAATTGAATCAGTTGATGGACAAGTACACCCCCAAGTCATGAAATGCTGCAAGGCTGCTGATGAACTATAGAGATCATAGTGTTGATCGATGGCACCAGAAAGTTTTCTGGTAGTTTAGACTTGAATAAAACGCTTGAATTGCAGCTTGTATCTTGATTTTATGGTTATTTGTAACTTCAATGCAGGAATGTGCTTTGGATTATCTGGTTTAATTTAATAGATTATTAATAAAATTGAAACAACATGCCTAGAGATCAACTTAATGCTTTCTTTCTTTCTTACACTATAGTAGATGTTTGACAAACGACATTAGGTACATTGTTAAGCTTTAGGTATGTATATCCAATCGCTTTATTTGAACCAACTTTTTTTGACGGTTGACCGGTGGAATTTTTGTAACGCCTAGAGTAATGCAATGCCTTACATTCTAGAGAGAGTCGACGGTGTAAATAAATCAAGGCTCGATTTTTGTAACGCCTAGAGTTATGCAATGCCCTACATTCTAGAGAGTCAAAAGTGTGAATAAATAAGTCGAGCCTGATAAATCAAGTTTGAGTTTAGCTTGTTTAATATAATTTTGACAAAATACGGGCTAGTATAAATGTTTTCTTGCTGGATTGGAGTGTTGTCTATGGTGATACACATCCCTATCGTATATCATCGGATGGTACAGATTTTCAAGTAAGAGGGTCTATTGACACAAACCTCCTAATATAAGTCATGTATCATGAATCCTCTAGCCATTTGCTTGAGTGGTTGGTCCATACATTACAAATGAACCTGAACTCACGTATCACAACCTGAACTCGTGTGTGAGGATGATAGTTAATTAACATCAACACACTCCTACCGAAGGGACGTGTGAGGATGACATGAGAGCGAAAAATGCTACACAACCTGAACGCACGTATCACATAACTTCAGGTGTGGGAAGAAGTTTGATATGTAAGAAAGGACAAATATGCAATTGTTAAGTCGTGTATTTCATGACTATATTCGTGAATTTTTTGAACATGATTACATGAACACAAAGGTGACGCATCAGCAAATAAATTTAGTAACATACTTTTTTTTTCTTTTCCATATATAACAAGT
>BJCO01736879.1:0-10846 GCA_018326465.1 Flaveria floridana
CAAGAATCATCTGTGTTATGTTTGTGCAAACATTATGACCAAATGTACAATTGACGAGACTCCAAAACCAATTCATAAAAATAGTAATACAACAATAATCATCCATATCGTTAATTCGTAAAATCTTAAATCACTTATTCACATCCAATTGGTGATAATTCATACCTAAAAAACACAAAGGTAAACAACAATTCTAACATAAAATTTAAGAGATCAAGAATTGATGGAGTTGTGGCAGAGAGAAATAATTGAATGTCATCAAGCATTAAAAATAATGTTTCCTATACATTGAGGGCTCAAAGCTTTAACTTAATTATTTTATATACATTTTGTTTGAGTGGCTAATTGAATTCTTTAATATATAATAGAGCATATATGGAATTACCTGCCTAACAATATAAGGTTTTAGATTTCTTTTAAAAAAATGGTTATTAGGTTATAAGTTAACTCCTATCGGCACGTTACAACGTGTGGATACACACTTGAGATGCATTTGCATGTTAAAAAACTGTTTTTTAATAAGCTCGAATCCCAGCCAATATGTTTGCATAAATTTTAATTTGACTATGAATATGTTAATAAGAAGCAACCAATTCACAATGATTTTATCATGACCCATGACAAAGTCATTACTCATTAGAGGTTTATAATAAGAATTTATCATAACTCATTAAAAATATATACGTCACATTTAGTAGCATCAATATGCTGTCAAAGTTTTAACATGGTCTCCATATCCTTTATTCCTTTTAAATGTTACATACTTTATTAACGTATCAAAATCAAAATTATCGTTGACAAAAAGTCAAAAATAGACCATTGGACCAAAGCTAAAGTGGCGTTGCACAATAACAATAGCAGATATTCGGGTCGTCCTTTTTCTTCTTATAGGTCCCACTTTCATACTAGCCACCCCATCAACTCCTCTACTCACCTCCGATCACATTCTCCGGCTGATCTCACCGGCGACGTTCTTCTTCTCCGACGTATTGCCGTCGTGTTAGGTCACAATACTCTTTTGTACCATAATCTTCTACATTTTCTACTCCTTCAACAGATCACGGTTTTCGACTTTTTTATATACTTTATATTATTATATCGTTTCGCATATTGTTTCTCAGGTTGTTCGGAATTCCGACCGTCGTTTTTTGGTTCATCGAACGCAACGTACGCATAGACGTAGCAAACAAGGTTGTCTTCTATGTTTCCTTAGGAATTTTTAGTAGATCAGTGATATTTGTGAAAATGTTTGATCTTAATTTTCGTTGTACTTTTTTGTGTGATTTTTCTAACGTCTTTCGTTTTGGAACTTACATTAATCGTTGTAAGCTCTCGATTGTTGGTCGTGGATGCCTAAGTTGATTCTCTACGTTTTTCTTCTAGGGTTTTTGTGTAATAATTTTTCAGCAGATGAACGCTGTTGGTGAAGTGTCCGATTAAAATGCACTTACGAGGTTTTATCAGAAACATGCGTTATTGTTCTTCACCGACCACTTATGCTTCATTATCTTTGTTTGTGTTAGCCACTCGGTTTTTTAGTTTATCTGCTATTTGTAATAAATCTGTGATATCCACACCCAAGTTATATGTTTTAAAGCACAATGTGACTAGATTGCTTGATGAGATTATGTACATTGAGGAAATTTGATTTGATTAATACTAGATATTGCTTCCACTAGATAAGGAAATGTATGTGTTGTATTATACTATTATTGTTTGACAACCCTTTTGTTGTCATAAGTCATAACATCCTTATTTGTTATATCATAAGTTATCTCTAGCTTTAGGTTTGATTATAGTTATGGTGATATATTATGTATGGAGTGAGAATGGAATATACAGTTGTAACTTATTAGTTTAGACTTGTGTTCTCAATGTTGATGGTCATACATTTGTTTAGTAGAATGGGAGGTCGGAAGCAAAAGAAAAAGATAAATTTGGTTTGGGCCACCAAAGAAGCCGATTTGCCTTTCAATCACAGTGTACCTGCAAGGAACCTGAGAAAAACCGATCTCGGTGCAGTTATATTTGGAACAACACATAGCACAATTAATGAATGCCTTACTCGTCAGTTGTTTGGTTAGTTGATTGACTTTTTACCGGTCTCTTCTGTTTCTCTATTGTATGTTATGCTCATGAAGAAATTTGATAAGCCTTGACCTTTCTATAACAGGTTTGCCAGAGGGGCATTATTCATACATAAAGAACATCAAACAAGGGCTTGTGGTGTTTCTTTTTAATTATAGTGACCGTACTCTACATGGCATATTTGAGGCTGCAGGTCCTGGTCAAATGAACATTGATCAGTATGCATGGGTTGCCGATGGAGATGACACTGGATACACCAAGTATCCTGCACAGGTATCATTTCTATTGTAATGTAGTAGCTCTAGCATGGGGCGATAGAGGGGTTTAGTTTTATCTCAGCACATGCTGATATATTATTATTTGGTTTGCATCAAAGGTTAAGATTGGTGTGAGAAAGCTGTGTCACCCATTGTCTGAGAAACAGTTTCAGCCTGTGATTGCTCGTAATTACTATGAGACTAAACACTTTTATTTCGAGTTAGATCATGATCAAACCAAGCAGCTGGTGTCTTTGTTTACATCATCCCCGGAGTATGATATTTCACCAAAGTGGAGAAAACTTTACGCCTCTCTGCCTGCAGTCCCCAAAAGGCAAGAATATAATGCCCCAGGAATCACCTCTCTAAGGCAGGCATTACCTGAGAATGTGAACCAGACCTCAAAGGTTTCATATGCTTCTGCACTTGGCAAAACTGGTACTACTACCACTACTGTTTCTAGTTCCCAACCTGCAGGAAAATGGAGCTCTTTGTTTACATCGGAGTTAGATTATGAAACAATTAATGATGATCAGTGGGGGACTGAAAGCCAGCCAACTGCAACCAGCAAAAATGAATTTACGTGTGGTCAAACCTCTGAAGCTGGCTCAGATCCCCACGCAAACACTACTAGGTATGAGTTGCCTTTGAGCCAAGAATATGAAGACAAGAGTGATTTCGTGCATGCAGATACTTGGGAGGATAGCTGGGAGGAAAGCCAATGGGTTACCACTTATGCAGGTGAAGCTGAGTATGATCAAACTTATGTGACGCAAGGAAACACTCAGGATGAAAGGCAACACATTGCCACTAACACATATGAAGTTGATCATGACTCGAGTGATCAACAACTTGACGAGCCACCATCGTCATCTCATTGTCTAGATGACAATCCAGATATAAATCTTTCCTTATCTAAATTGGCGCTTGAGAGTAACAATGAGGAAGATCATGAGAAAGATGGTTCTTTAGTCCCACACACAGCTGTAGAGACTTCTACTAATCTACAGCCACTGGTGTACAAAGTAAGATAAAAAACATTGTTGTCTACGCTCATTGTTCCATGCATTGTTTCTGTTATTCGCTTGGGTTTTGTCTAACTGAAGTTGTATGGCTATTGAGTGAAGTTAATGCAAGAAGTTGAAGTGATGAAAGGATCTCAACTGAAGCAGATTGTGAAAGTCAACAGGCTAGAGCAAGAATTGGTACAATCTCTGATCCTAAGATGGTTGTTCTTCCCTACATGGTTCATTTACATTACTTATAGTTGTGTAAAATGACTGCACCATGCTAATTTTTTGCCATCTGGCTACTCAGGATGCATCAAAACTAGAAATTCAGCAGCTTAAAAACCGCATTAGTTGTTTAGAATCTGGATCACGAACAATTGTAGGCCCTGCTGAATTAAACAATCAGCTACCGAGCAAATTTATGGCAAAGTTTACCGACTCTGTTCTCATTGTTGGGGGACATGATGGTTCCTCATGGTTGCCAACACTAGATTCCTATTTTCCATCTCATGACATTAAAATTTCACTTAGTCCGATGAATTTTATTAAGAGATATGCCTCTGCAGCAGCCTTTAATGGTGAAGTTTACCATTTTGGCGGTGATGGATCTCACACAGGTAATCCTCCTGTGTTCTTACATACTGTGAATTATTATTTTTAATCTATTAATATGTGTCCTCGTAACTCTTATTTTTTTTGGGTAGTTGAATCATTCAACCCAACAACTAATCAATGGATCCCTAGACCCCCTTTATATTGGAAAAACATAAATGTTGCTGGGACTTCAATTAAGGACAAACTTTTTGTTGTTGGTGGTGCCAATGGACCTCACTGTTCTTCAGAGGTGGAATATCTTGACATGAATGTTGCGAGGTGGCTTCCCGCTCGTTCAATGCAAAGCAAGGTACTAAAATTTTCATTTAATTTGGCAAAATGTGTGGGTTGGATCACATCATCGGCTCGTCGCACAGGGATGATTGTGTTATGGGGTGGGTTAGGGAGCAGGATGACCCAAAACACTTTTGAAATAATTATGGGTTAAATATGAATATATGATCACAAAATTATACTATTTCAACAATAATCTGGTTTGTGAATAAAATAATTGACATTTATTTCATCTTAAACATATACCGGGACCTGTTTTCTTACAAGCTTGTGCTTGTCTTTTTGTTTGACATGTTAGAGATCAGACATAACCTGGACGGATTAATTTATTAAGTAGTAGTTTCTTTTGTAGAGATTAGCTCCTGCAGCAGCAGAACTGAATAATGTACTGTATGTTACTGGTGGATATGATGGAGTATCTTATGTGAGGTAACAATTATTTAGTGGTCAATTTGCTATTGAGATTATTTCAGTTACATTAGAACGGAAGAAGGAAACATCATTTTCTTTTTCATCTTACTATTTACACTTAAATTCTTTGCCATCTGGGAGTCCCATCATTAATTGGATGATGATCTTTTATATCGTGTAGTTCTGTTGAAAGGTTTGATCCTCGTGAAAAAGTTTGGTACCCAATTTCAAGCATGAATGCAAGGAAGGGCTGCCACTCGATGGTTGTTCTAAATGAGAAGCTGTAAGTTCATACATCTATGATGTACATAGCCTGTCAGTAGATTAGTAGTCCTAATTACCGTATGCTGCCATTCATTCTGCAACATGAATGTCTTGCACTACTCTTTCACTTCTTTATTTTGCAATCACTTCATTTCTCATGCATTATAAAAATCATACTACTTGCATCCCAAAACAAATTTAACAATTTGCATTTTGGGTGATTTTCAAATAAATGCTATGTTTCCATACTTAACAAGCTAGCATTTATTAAGGTCCACAATATTTTTGTATCCATCACTTAGAGGTGACAAAATGGAAGAGTCGGATGGATTTAAATGTGTGCATGTAAAAACAGGTAATTTTGGTACGGTTAGAAATGGGTCAGATGGGCTTCTTTGTCCCCAAATATTTGATTATTTTAAGTAGTTAGTGCGTTGTATATGATTCCAAAAAAAAACTATAATTTAGTCTTTTGAAAGGAAAAACAGACAATTTAGAATATTGCATGCACTAAAGTGCACTTTCAGGTACTTTCAAGTTTCAGGCTGTTAACTTTTTTAGCTAAATTATTCAAGGTCACTTGTTGGAGTTAAACACATTGGATCTACCTATTCATTAGTAGCGAGTTGTAATTACCATCTCTATTGAGGTTTCTTCTGGATATGCTGGTCAAAAAAATTGTTAAACTACGTATCTAGTGAAATGTTACATTTATTTTAAGAAATGTTTTGATAGATAAGGTTTTAAGCTTGGACTTTTAGTATCATGCTAAGTATGCAAGTCCTTTGAATACCTTATACTAAAATTTGTCAATCACCTCACAGATACACTGTTGGTGGGTTCAATGAAGAGGGGTTTCTAGCTACTGTAGAGTATCTAGATATACGAATGGGTGCTTGGATACAATCTGAGCCGATGAACATCGCTAGAGGCAATTTTGGGGCCTTCGTGCTTGGGGGAAAGATGTATACAGTTGGTGGACGGAAAGAAAATGATGAAGTTTTGGACATTGTATGAACAATACATCTCTTAATTTACAGTTTATTTATCTTTTAACAACATTTTTCATTGAATTTTTGACAGGTTGAATGTTATAAAGAGGGAAGTTGGGAGATTGCTGCTAATCTCAAAGCAATTGGGAAAAGGAGTCACTTCTCTGCTCTTGTGATGTGAGTTTTGTTGGTACAATACTTGCTACAATTCGGTTTTTGTTTATTTTTGAGCCCCTAGTGATGATGATATGGGGCTGCTTGCATATTGATAGAAGAAATCTTTTCGTAGGACAATTGATGTCATGTTAATGAAACACATGCTTTTGAGAATTGGCATACGTAATCTGGTTCTGTAGTTTTTAGTTGGCTGAAAGAACGTGTTGTACTAGACATGTAAACTGGCCCATACCAAACTAGACCAGACCCAAAACATGGTAAATCGGACTGACTTAGTGGCTAGGCGATCGAGGGTGCCAACCAGGATCGAACACTAGATCTCTTGTAACTAATTAACTATTTAGTAACACATCATGTAGCTAAGTTGCTAATTCTAACTAAATCTATTTTCTTTAGACCAACCCAAAAGCACAAGTCAGTTTCCTCTTAACATGATAAACGGATATGGATGACCACTTGTTTCCTTAGATATGAGAATGAGCAACTTAACTGCATAAATTCTAGTAGTCCAGCGCTAGCAAACATGGTCATGATGAGGCACAGTGTGGGGCGTTTACTAGACAAAAGGCTTGATTACCAGGCAATATTGTTCAGAAGACTGGCCTTGTGAATCTCATGACATCTAAAAGGAAAACTTTGATACTGCAGATGGATTATAAGGGGGTGTTTGGGATTGCTTTTGAAAAGACTTTTTTGACTTATTGACTTATCAAATAAATTAATAAGTTAGTATGGAGCGACTTATTAACTTATTTCCCTCATAACAATCAAATTATCGAACACTATAAAATGACTTTTTAACTTTTTAAAAATTAATAAGTTAAAAAGGAAGTAAAAAAAAAAGCACTCCCAAACACCCACTAAGCATGTAAAATAATAACATGACGTCCATCTACAACAAATAACTTATTTATCGTAGCTAATTAGTAATTACAAGTCAAAATACCAGGACCAAATGTTTTCAACCAATATTATTTTTTTATTGTTACTTTAAAGATAGCTAAATCTGACGTCAATGTAGAAACACTACAGCTCAATTTCTTCGTCCGTGATTATTTAAATGACAATATCATGAAAGGAGGGCAAAACCGCGATAAGTGGATCGCCGTAACCAACAGCCTCTGCAGAATCACATCTCTAGTCATTAAATTAATAAAACAAGTATAATCGATTAATCGTAGAAAATTCCCATGGGATAATCCATTGGAAAATAAAACTTTCCAAATTTGAGAACATTTTCCTTTTACAACCACCTATTTGCCCATATTTACCATTACAAAAATCTAAAAATCAACTGCCAAAAATCTGTTAATCACAATCATATGTTATTCTATACCTTGTAATGATTTCAGTTACTCTTACACAAAAATGAACATGTCATTTATGTTAGAGACGTCCCACAACGCAAACTGTTACAATACTTTTTCAATTTTTTATTTTTAAATGGATGGAATATCACACAGGCAGATATGGATTAGGGTTCACTGCCTACCCAGGGGTTTCTATGAAAATGAAGAACAATGTTGTTGAAATTAGGGGGAAAATTAAAATCATACCTCCATCATCAACAAGGATCTTTATGACTTCTCCGTCTACATCTGACTATATAATGATCATTCAAAAGATAGAAAGAGTGATCAGATTTTATAAAGAAAGCTTGTTCCTTTTTAGAATCTGGAATTGGAGGACCTCATCTCACCTTTACAGGAAGTTCAGTGCCAAACTGGTCCAAGTAGCATATTGTTTGTCCTTCTTTAATCACACTACCCTGTTTATAAATAAAAAAAAAAAGGTCTGGATATTTAAACACCCCAAAATTATAAATCAAACCCAAATTACTATGTGTCGTATAGCACCATACGCGTTGTATAGAGGGTCGTATAGACCTCAGTATAACCCATCTGACAGCCCCTGAATTTTTCCTCGTAGTCAGTGTCAAAATTTGTTATACGCATCGTATAACCCTATGTGTCATATAGAGCTATATGGGGCATATAGCCCTCGACAGCCCCCATGAATTTTCCTCGTTTTCAGTGTTTTCGACTATACGCCGCATATGGTGCCATACCAGACGTATAGCGGGGGGTCGATTTACAATATGAGGTGTCTGTATATTAGGACCAATTCACCTAAGTCACATTCATATCCATTTTGTATAAGCAAAACTTAAAATAGTTTGCCATCATACTATATTAGTCAATGAATTTGCTTTTCTAAATGTTACATTTTGTATGTTAATTTATAACAGCGAATAAAAAGGGATATGCATGTTTTACTCGAATAAGTTACCTCTTTACAAATAGGTGGTTGCCTTTTGCCTTTGAGTGTCCTTCCTTTACGAAATGATCCGACCTTGGTAAACCAGAGAAAGCGTAAGGTAAAAAAGAACATTAATTGCTAGGTTGGGTATCATGTCAAAACAGGTATTTTTCACCGGTCAAAAAGGGTCTTGACAAATAATACATGTTGTTCTAACAATTTAAAAATTTTCAATAATAAAGTAATTTTTTATATAAGATGATTTAGGATGTTTTAAACATTGAATACACTTTCGGTGACTGTTGCGCTATTGGATTCATTTGAATTGTTTCATTTTAATCTGATTTCACTTACCCGTTTGAACTCTTAAGAGGAAAAAAATTTAAGCAAAAAAGAAAAACAAATTTGGTCATTCACAAGTCAGTGACTAAAATCGCCGCCTCTTAAGTTCAGCTACAATGGTTTATTGAATAATGAAGGTATATTTATTATTCGGGATTATACCGTTGGACATGATACTAGGACATATCCACTAGCTCCAGAAGCTTCCAGTGCTGCCAATTTTTTTGACTTCATAAAGCTGGCATTTGCAAATGGATTTGCATTTGCTTTTTCGGAAGAAAGTGGGTCAGCAGCGGCAGATTCGTTCATTGGTTTACTCGGAATTGGTGGTGCTTCTGTAGGTGAAGCAACAAGCATGGCCATGGGGGCTTCAGCTGATTTAATGTTCCGCTTAAGATGCATTTCAAAACCCCCAATCTACGTGAAATGTAAAAGATTGTGAGGAATGACTAATCTTCAATAAGAGTCTGTTTCTGCCTTTGTGGTATATGTTCATATTTGTTTGTCACATCTAATCATAGTTGGACATTATAACAGTTGCAACAATTTCCAAATCATGAACTTATAAATTTGATAAACATGAACTTTAATTGGTTATTAAGGTGTACGTGTACCTTTATTTTCAGCTCAGCAATCTGTGTCTCATCACATACTCCTGCAACAAGCTCCTGGATATTATAACAGTAAGCATGCAAGCAGAAGTCATCATCATAAAAATATGATTTGTAAGTTTGGTGTTTGGCAGAGCACATCTAAACTCACCTCACAACCACTAGGAAATGTTGCACCTTGTGAAATACTTTTCTCCAATGAGCCTTCAAAGTAGAAATGAAAAATAATCATAGATATCTTAATAATAAACATAAATTGAAATTGTTCTACCAAAGCTTGGGATAGGGAGAAAGTTGATGTTGCCGGCTCACATACCAAATCAAATTCAGTTTAATTTGAAGGGAAACTAAAAATTCATAGGATCAGTGGATGGAAAGAGAAAAACAGAAATAAGATCTCATCCATAATCAAAAAAACATGAAACCATCCTGATTCACATAACAATGAGCAGTTATCGCGTAGGAACAACTCACTCACCATTAGACTCGTCAACCATAGCAGCATCAGATGCCTTCACACATGACACAAGACGCCCTGCTTGTTTTCTTGGAGAATAAACAAGCTTCCTACCAAATGTTGGGACATGAGATTTGGTTGATGTGAGACAATTGGCAGTATGCACAGGAGCTACTCTAGGTCTCACAACAGCAACAGCAGAAGCAGAATCTGTAATTATAACATGACATTTCAACTAAAGCATGCTAAAAATGTAAGTAGCAAAAGCATTTATACAACTTAATAAAGGATTCAAACAGCTTATTGAGCCAAATATATCAGTAGCAACTAAATTATTCGAAGCTATTCCAGTATAAACGCCTCAGATCTTCACACAATTTGCTACCACATAGCGCTAAACCATTCGATCTACCACATCAAACATAAACAAACCGAATTTGACTGAAATTGACACAACTACGCCAGCATTCAGCTACACAGATAAAAAAAAACTAATGATTCAAACAGCTTATCGGATCTATAAATGCGAAAACCAAATGTTAAATCATATATTCCTACTGTCATAAAAAACAGTAAACACAAGAATCAACATAAAGGAACTAAGGATCATACACACGCGCATTGATATGGAAAATAGAAGGAAGATTACAGTGAAAAGTGCATAAAACAGCTGCAGATTCCGCCATAGAAGTATGTGAAGAAGAAGAAGAAGAAGAAGAAGAAGGGGCTTTTAAAAAAATTCGTAATGTCCGCCCTTGCTCTTTTAATAGTGGTCGCCCCTTTTGGTTATGGTGTGTTGAGATCGATGATCGCCCCAAGTAATCGGGTTTTGGGTCTGTTTTGACTTGATTATTTAATTATTTAAGGGAATTTGAAACAAAGATGTATGTTCTTGCCGACAACACGTGCGACAGAGAAAGGAACGGAAACTATTTTAGGAAATAGGTGTCATTTTATAACCTTACTAGTTTTAGTAAACCCGTGTATCACACGGGTTAAAAAAATAAAATATCAAATAAGAAAATGTTTTATTAGTTATAAAACTATATTTTAAGATAAAACATAATTAAAATCATATACAAGTACGAAC
>BJCO01736881.1:0-11569 GCA_018326465.1 Flaveria floridana
TTGTCAGGCCCAAAGATCTAAGACGTCGCCAGGCTAGCAATAGTTAATAATTGTAAACAAACTATGTATCTCATATAAACACTTACAACACACAAATAACCATGACAAATAATAAGATGAATTGCATGTGCATTACAAGTCTCAAAAGTTTATAAGTGTAAGTAGAATAAGCATCACGTTTCACCCCAAATAAGTGTGAAATTATAAAAAAGGGGGACAAGAAAAACTCACATGATCAATAAGTATATTATGAAGATTAAAAGTTCAATAATAACGTCGTTCCAAGATGAACGTCACAAGACACCTATATTTATATTATAAGATTCAGGTTAATAATAAGGTTTTAACGATTAAACGAGAACTAGGATATTAGGATTTATGGTTTTGTAAGCAAATTTAATTATTGTTTATATTTTGCACAATAAAGAAGTAACATTATAAAATTTAAAGGAAATAAAACCCTTGTTAATAATTTGTGAAATATATCATATATCTTTAATAAAAGGAAAACATAAGATTTACTACTAATAATAATTTAATAACTTAAATTATTACATAAATCCATTTTTTATAACAATACTTAACTAAAATTTTAATAGTAGAATATTAAAGTATATTTTTTTATAAGAATAAAATTTAGAGAAATTATTTTATTGATTTAAAAGGTTAGAAGCTTAAAAAAAATCATTCTTATAACTAATAAAAATTTTCTAAAATGAAAGATAAGGCTGAAAAGCCATTAAAAAAATAAATTGGAGGTCGCCGGGTTCGAACCCGGGACCTCTAAGTTGGAATGCGGATACGGGACCGTTAAACCAAGGCTTCCAGCCGCGACATATCTCGGTTCCAAATTATTTTAAACAAAGCTAATAAAGTATCTCTAAATCAAGAACCCTAGATAGTCCCCGAACCAAAATTGATTGTAAATTCAAAGTTGATAGCCGAATTAACCATGGGGCTTTTGCTCCCCATGCTTAAACGTTCACAAACATGTATTAAACCTACTTGATTGCAGCAAAATTAACGTTTTTACGCTCGGTTTTGCTTCGGTTCTTTGCGCGACTAAGAGAGGTTGGGTTCTGATCTTTTCGCGATTGATTCAAGCAATTGAGTGAGTAATGAGTGTAAAGGAATCAAAAGGAACATGATCCCTCTGTTATATAGCTCTGATTTGCACGATTAGATGTTGGTTAAACTTTGATTTTAATTCGAATGCTACGGTTACGGTTAAGCCTGTTAAGGGACGATTAAAACGAATTAAACCCGACATTAAACTTGACAATGATTAATCGAGCGTTGTAGTACGTTTAATTTGATTGATTGACCTAATTAAGGTGTTGATCGGTCTTAACCGATCGAAACATTGATTTCGGTTACAAAATCCATTAAATCCGAGCGTTATGGTTCAATAGGTCGTGGGTTCGAGTCCGGGCTGTTTTCCCGAGTCCGTTGGCACCAATTTAAGTCGAAACCACACATTAAATCGGGGTGAAGAAGTTCACCGGCGCCGCGCCAGAGTTGTGCCGACCGGCGGCCGGAAAAACGCGAGAGGGGGGGGGAGCTTATTTTGTTTTGTTACAATTTTGGCCCCTGTAGTTTTTACTTGTTGTTATTTTATGTTAAAACCTTCTTTTAAAGTTTTAAAATTAGCAAACAACCCCCTAAGTTTAGTTTAATCTAAAGTTTTAAACATATTACAACTTATTATTATTATCATTGTTATTATTATTATTATTATTATTATTATTATTATTATTATTATTATTATTATTATTACTATTACTATTTTTATTATTATTATTGTTGTTGTTGTTATTTAAATAGATTATCTTATAAACTTTTACATTAACTAATCAATCATAACAAGCCCGCAAAGTTTCACAAATGACATAAAAGGCCCTTACAAGAATTTAAACGACGTTAACTTTAATTAACGTAAATACGAGATGTTACAACTTGGTTTTGGATTTGACTCTGCATTGTGCCATCATATTAGCCATCATCTGAGACTTCCATTGTTCTTGCTCACTTGCTAGTCTCGCTATTATCATCTCCTCAACCTCAACCTATGAGAACATTCGTTGATCCGTTCTATGAAGTGGAGGCGGGGGTTGTGAAGGCACACTTGGTATTCATCCGATGCTACGTTCCTACCCTGGCCGCTCCCCAATACCCGTCGCATGATCTACTTCTCTAATAATTCAGGGTGTTGTTATTGAAACATGACCATTTGCTCCTATTTAGTTTATAAAAGCAATAACCAATGTTATATATATGAGCATGTTATATATTACTTCATTTTTATAAGATTTAAGGTGTTTACATTACTTACATAGTATGCAGCGGGTTCAGGTTGATAGAAATTACCGCTTGAGTCGGTATAAAAGCGGCAATATGCTAATATGACACTATCAGGTTCATCAGAATCATCTTCTTGCTGTAAACACAATAGATAGATATATAATCATATAATTGTAACTTACAAACCATAATTTCAAATAATACCTATAAATTAACACAAAATTAACACACCAAATACATACCTTCTTATATACATACATACACATGTTATTTCATCTTAATTAAGTTAAAGATCTATTTTTTCATAACCATATAAACTTCATAACCCTAATTTCAAATAATAACTATAAATTAACATAAAATTAACACATCAAATACATACATTCTTATATACATACATACACACATGTTATTTCATCTCAACTAAGTTAAAGATCCATTTTTTCATAACCATATAAACTTCATAACCCTAATTTCAAATAATAACTATAAATTAACACAAAATTAACATACCAAATATATATATTCTTATATACATACATACACACATGTTATTCAACTAAGTTCTGTTACAGGTGATTCCTCCATATCCCTCTCCGCTTCTAGCACCTTGAGGGTACCGGTTTTGCATCGATGACCTGATCCGTATTTATCACCGCATCTGAAGCATTCCCCCTTTAAGAAGCGGTTTTGTTTTTCTGCTTCAGATATCCGAGGGTTATTTTTTGATTGGGTAGATGCTGGTACCGGGGTGAAGGATGTTGGCTTCGAATCTGGTTAAGAGATCTTCGAATTAAAGGTCCAAGAAGTACTTTTGCTTGGTCGGTGAGAAGAGAGTTTGGATTCAAACTCCAAAGCCAAGCTCATAGTGTTATACACCGTACGCGGCTTGTGAATCCTTACATCCGATTTCAATTCATCTTTAAGGTTGTTCAAGAATACTCCTAAGAGACAATGGTCGGGCCAATTTGAGACCCGAGAAGACCTCTTTACGAACTCCTGCCGGTATTCTTGGACTGACCCAGTTTGTTTGATGCTACAAAGAAACTCATCCGGGTTTTGGAACTCTGCCGGACCAAAATTTTTGGTGAAGGTTTGAGCCAGTTCTTCCTAAAAAGCGATGGGTTGGTCGTTAGAGAGCCAAGAATAAAGGTCCAAAGCATCACCCTCTAGGTGTATGGCAGCCACTTCAACTTTTTTCTCATCAGGTATTTGATAATATCTAAAATATTTTTCAGCCTTCAATAGCCATCCGCGAGGGTCTCCACCACTGAAAGTTGGAAATTCGATCTTGTTATAGGGTCTATAGTGTTGTCGACCCCTCTAAGAACTTTCCCCTTCATCATTCTTGCTTCCTGGGGAATGTTCCCCTGCTTTCAAAGCTGCTATATCTTCCTTCATCGTTTCAATGGACTCCAACTTTGCGGCTATAGCAGCCAATTGAAAAGCAATGGGATCAGATGGGTTGCTGCCATCGGTTGAGTTATTCCGGGTTTGCACCATTTTCGTTTCCCGGCAATGGAACCAAATGATAAGAACAGAATTGATAGGGATAGAAATAGGTTAGAACTTGTTGATAACAAAAAGATGGTGGCCCGATTCGAGAGGGGCTAAGTCTCCGATCACAGAACAAGATAAATAAAAACAACTTGAATGCCAAAACATAAAAACTAGCCTGCTATTTATACTACTCAAACCCTTAAATTAGGTCCTTGACTTTCCTAGAAAATTCCCAATATTCTAGAAGGTCATTTATTTAATTGATTGAATGAAATCATCCATTGAGTGAATTCAACCAATTTCCGAAAATAGAGTCCAGCTGTTCCATTTTGGCGGCTGTCATCCGATTCTTCTTTCTTGAATACACCTTCATAGGTGGATATTTATCACTACGTCTGGCATGTTAATATATTTACTAGTTTACCTTTGTTCACTGTTTGTCAATGTAGTTGTGATATGAGTTATACTTGTTACCTTTGATATTTTAAAGTTTATTCTCTGCTGCAAGTTTTCATTTTATGCCCTCAAGTACATGATATGCGTTGCTCATTTACAATCATCTGCTGAAACTCTTGTGAAACTCTTGAATTCGAATAAAGTGACACAATCTGATACAAAAGAATATTATAGTTCTGGCTACTTTGAGTTATATACAGTTTGTTTATGTTGTTTCATGTTGGCAAGACTTCAATTGTAATGTCTTGATTGATGGTAATATGGAGCATTTTCATATTATGATTGTTATATGTTGCTAGATAACAAAGCTTTGTCTTGAAAATGTTTACAATAGCTAAGATTGAGGGAGATGACATTATCTGAAGGGCTAACTTGACTATGATGAATGTAAGTTTATAACTACATGAGAGTTTGTATGATCTAATCGTTATCACTATATCACAGTTCAGTTTGTAGTCAATAAAGGGTACATTGAATTACGTTTAAGTTTGTTTTAGAATAAAATTGATGCTATCGAATTTTAACATACATGAATCTTGATTTGAGATTTACATGGCAACAATACATACATCCTACAAGCCATCCTTGTGCATTTCCAAGAGTACTCTCGAGGACCCTGCCGATGAATATGACCCACCACTACTGCGAGTCGCAGGACTGTTCATCCCAGACAACCGAGTATCATCGAGTACTGATGACGTATATGTGAACCTACACATAGCCATTGGTGGTGCAAAGTAGATGGGCACTGGGTGTTTAGCTGGGAGCCGAGGGAGTGGACCTTCAAAATTTAGCACACTTATGGCTTGTTTTATCGTCGGCCTCTCACTACTGTTGGGGTTACAACACCACAAACCAACTATCATCAGACACTCCATCTCTCGTTTATCATAATCGCCATTTAACCTCTCGTCTACGGCTTCCAATAGTTTTCCTTCACCATAAAGACTCCAAACCCATTCTACCAACCTTTGTTTACCTGGTTCTGCCTTTGCGTCAATCGGCTTTCGCCCACACGCGATTTCTAATGCAACAACCCCAAAGCTATACACATCTGACTCTCTACTTGCTTTGCCTGTCATCATACATTCTGGGGCTAAGTAACCCATGGTTCCGGCTAGAACCGTAGTCTGAGACCCCAGATCATGGTCCACCAACCGCGCGAGTCCGAAATCACCTAACTTAGCATTGTAATTCGAATCTAGCATTATATTACTCGACTTGATATCTCTATGCACAACACATTGTTCCCATTCTTCATGAAGGTAAAGCAATGCTGAAGCAATTCCCATAGCTATTTTGTATCTAACCGATGAACTTAGTGTCGATTTTGAGAAGAACAAATGCGAGTCGAGGCTTCCGTTTGGCATGAACTCGTATACGAGAAGGAACTCGCCTTGTTCGTGACACCACCCAATCAGTTGCACCAAGTTTCTGTGCCTTAATCTACTGATGATCATTACTTCCGATACATACTCTTTCTTCCCTTGTTTTGATCCACTCGCCACCCGCTTGACCGCAACCGGTGAGTTCACACCACTCAATATCCCCTTGTAAACGCCCCCAAAACCACCTTCACCGAGCTTTCGGTCCTCTGAGAACCCATCGGTTGCTTTACTAAGTTCGTGAAAGGAGTATCGCTTCGGCCCGATGTTGCTTCCGAAGTCGATCGCCATGTCTTCTGATCTTTTACCGAAAAGAGATCGTTTCCTCCAAAAAAAGAACCATAAGAACCCAATCATGAGGCTCAAAGCACCTGAACCCGTGGCTAAACCTGTGGTTAACCATGTGCTCTTTTTCACCTGAGCTTTAGTCTCCCCCAGGTTCGAATCAAACGCCCATGAGTAAATCGTGTGCGTTTCGATCCAGTCCCCAGTTGCAGCCGAAAACCCGATTCGAACCCATTCGGGTAGAACTTCCCGAAGATCAACAATGTACCACAAGCTTGAGTTCCCAACATAATATGTATGCCAGTCGTACGATAGAAAGACACTTAGTTTATACGTACTAGAATCATAACTCACCCATGCTTTCGCTATTTGTCCATCCTTAATGCTCGTATACCACGATATATTAGCCACTGATATAATCGAGTTAACATTAATCCCGACATGGTTGTCACTAGGATCCCATTCATTCTTAAACGAATCAAACTCGACAGCAACGACAGTATTGTTCGATGAATTGAAAGCTGTAGCTGGATCGAATAGACCAAGAAAACCACCAAACGAACCGGTTGGAATCTCGGGTTCAAATGGCATAAGAAAGAAAGATAATCCATCACCATAGTTAGTAGCATTAAGTGCATTGATTGAGAATCTGAAATGGGTCATGAAATCTGTTAGCTTTCGGGTCTTTTTGTCCCAAATTTGCACAGGCTCCGAGTACAAGACTCGCCCGACGCTGTTCTTGAGGGATCTATCACGCTGGTTCTTCGTCACTTGAATCCCGCTTGATGCATAAGCATCACCTTGGTACTGGATCATCTGAGTGCTCGGTTGAAAGCTCGTGAAATTGAACGAAACCGCGGTTGCGTGGGTGATCACAAGAAACAACATAACGATGAAAAACTGCATCCTCATTGAACAAGTGAGTGACAATATCATGAATGAATGAATCTTGAGCTTCTAATCATCTTCATAAATGAATCTTGAGTTTTGACTTAGAAGAGGCAATGATGCATGGGCGGCAATTTCATTGTTAAAGCATTGTTAAAGTTATTCATTTGGGGAATTATTATTTGTAATTTTATTCTACAAAAACAAAGGAGGAACATTTGGTGGTGTTTGGTGTCAAGACCAAGGAAATTGTGATAATTAAGAGGCCGGTTGCCGTCTAATATATACCATCTATAAAATAACACTTTGTGTAATGCTAATGTTGTTATCATATTTGCGAAGGTGTAACTTAAGCAAGCATTGAAATCTATTGCACAAACTTTACTACTATGATATAGAACTTTACTTAAGAAGGTGTAACTTAAGCAAGCATTGAAATCTATTGCACAAACTTTACTACTATGATATAGAACTTTACTACTATGATATAGAAGTTTAAATTCAACCAAGTTTTTGAGTATATTCCTAAATAGGATTAGGGTGTAACGCGTTTGGCATCGAAGTAGAAGTTAATAGCGTTAACTATATAACTTAGATATCAACACATAAATTACAGGGACAAGAAAATGACACAGTATTAAGTAGAATATATCTTAGTGTCAGTGTTGGAAAAATCGACATTATCGTCGATTTATCGACGACCGATCGGAATCGGCCCCTCAATAAATTTTTGTTAATTGATCAATCAATTGCTAAGCAGTCAATGGTGGTCAAAATTGGACCTCATTGGACCTTAGGCTGTCTTAATTGGCAAAAAATCTGTGATTCGGGCGAGATTCCGTCGACTTTTTGGCGAATTTAAAAGTATCCGGCCAAAACATGAAAATTCCGGCTAAAAGTTGGAAATTTCAGCCAAATATGTGTGTATACGTATACTACTATACATTTTTATAAAAAATACATATAAAATATTCGTATTTATAAATAAAACTACAAATTGTATTTAAACATTCCAACCCGATAAATTACTATTTGGTACCCACATCGTCCGACAAGGGCGCCTAGCGATTCTCTATAGGACTGGTTAGAGTTTGTTATATGTATAATATTTATTGTTTCTTCTTTTATCATATCAGGTTTTCTTTGTGTAGAACGTTTCCGCTTCACTTCCTCGGTTTGTCATATTAGCGATACTTTTCTCTTTTCACACTAACAAACAAATGTACTTTTGATTTGATGTCTTCATACAATACACTGAAAATTTAGAGGATAAGCTACATCTAAAATCATGTCACAAGTTCTTACACATATCAATTCAACAAATGGACTCCATTTAAGTACATAGTAAATTTTTAATCTAATCTCGCTTGAGGTGGGCAAAAACAAAACAGTTAACCTAACTAACCTGAAAACCCAACCAATAATCGAACTGTCAATTAATCAATCCAACACAAACTGGTTTCTAATTGATTGTAACCAATAGTTTCTACCGGTTACCGCTTCCCACAACACAAACCTGTTAGAAACCGATTATTTATAATTGGTAATAAAAATTATTTTTTTTCCAATTAAACCTGGTTAACCAATTAGTAACTGAATTGAACCAGTTACACGACGTAGGTTTTGATACTCTATTAAATCGCTTACTAATTGAACCGGTTTGACGAATAACCAAACTGTTTATTTTTTAATATTTGGGCCCCTCTAAGGCTCTAAGCCTCTAGTCCTCGCACAGTACACTAATTTAATTCCTATGTACATGAATAGAGGTAGCCCGCAAAAGTAGCCCATACATCTAAATAAAAGCCCATGTTCAGCCCATACATCACAGCCCATAAGTGCAACCCATGACCTATAGTACAAGACAACCATACGTCCATATCCACATGTCACTACAAGTCTACATACACAAAAGCATATTCATTTATTATCCTTTTGAAACCTCACTTTTAGACGACAAAAAGGAAGGGATTTAATGCTATTATTATACATGTTCTTATGCCATTGAAACCACTGTGAGGAGTCAAAATGAATCAATTTTAACATAAAGGTGAAGTGCTTTAAGAAAATTTAATGTGAAATGAGTCCTTTTATGGTTGTCTTTAACTTTTTGGCAATATTATTAGGAGCCACAAACAATTTAGAAAACACAACAGGAAGTCAGGAAGCATCCATTAATGTTTATATTTGTTATACAGCTTCGTTGCTTCATTGCTTCATTTTCAGTTTAGAGTCATACGATGTATTTTATGTTGTGTCATGCGTATATTCTTGCAATTTTTATGTACGTATATTTCAATAACAAATCTCAATTCAATGAGATATAGTCGTGACTTTGTATAAAAACTTTTATTGAATACCTTTTTAGGTTTCTTCTGTTTTTGAAAACGGGTTGAGGATAAACAAAAGATTCTAGGGTTTATAAATCAAATATTGAGATGATTAGTTCCTTAAGTATTACTTATTTGGATCCCGAGCACAAAAATCCCATATATACACTTTGACCCCGGTTTGACATATATTGACATTTTGGTCTAATACAACATTAAATACGCCAATGAGTCATAGATCAACTGCTTTAGAAGGAGACATCCTATGACTTTTCAAAGTGAAGGTCATGGGTTGGAGTCTCACTAGGTGCAATATGCTCCAACTGGGTCAAGAGTTTTACCACAGTGTGCCTTTGGGTTGTGGGTTTCCCTTGGAATGGTGGGCGAGCCGGGTCACCAGCGCTGTCTGTGTTTGCGGGCGTGGGTGGCTTTTCGCCAATTGGTTTACCCAGGTGACAGTAATTAAAAATTATTGGTTGGTCGTTAAAAAAAATACAACTTTAAATACAACTTCTTATTTATTATAAATAATAGAACTCTATGTATTGCATTAAAATTTTAAGATGCTACATTTTATTGAGTATTGTTAGCATATATTTATCAAACAAGCACACATCTAAGTGTTACAATATCATATTTATTTTCTTAAAAAAATTATTCTCTAAATTTTATAGCATCTACAATAAAATCAATTACTTGTAACAACATTTTTCAATTATTAATAAACGAAAGAATAATCTGTACTTTAGAGTTTTTTTCGTGTGTTTTGTTAAAAATGCTATAAATAAATAAGTTTAATATTGAAAAATGTTATAATTTGAAATTTCGAAAAAACATATTTTTTTTACATATTAAAAAAGATTTATGAAGTTTAAGGATAAGTCAAATATTCAAGCATAATTTTACATCATGTACAAATTTACCAACAAAATGTAAAATAGAAAAATGATCATAATTTTAGAAAGTAGTTATTCATAACTTTACGTTCTTTTGTGTTCGAAGTTTCATCTATCGATAATTTGCAATAAAAATAACGAGATCTCACGTCAAAAGTACAAAATATCCTAATTTAACTTCGAAAGTGTACATTTATGGGTATCACGTTTTGTTTTCCGAGACAAAGTATCTTGCTTTAAAAAGGAAAAATAAAACATAATTTTAAAATATAAAGTTCGTTGATGAGCAAAAGTTCAAAAAAAAGTTTATCGATCCCACCACTTCCTAATCCTAACAACAAAAAAGTTAACAAGGAGGATATATTATAATAAGAGTTCAACCGCTTGTTAATTACAAGACATTTATAAAGACAAAATCGACCAAAAAGTATATATTTTAGTTTATCGTTACATGTTATAGAAGCTAAATGATGTTGAACATATTATACGTAAGTTCCAGTAGAGATGAATAATTTAGGTGAGAAACAGCGCAAATCTCTATTCCTTAGAATGTGAAAACTGATGTTATTTTAATTTTGTTAGTATCACTCATCCATAGACATTATGTACTTATATCTAGTAGTATTTCTAAGTTATTCTTGTGTAAAAATGTTTAACAAGTTCATTTCTCTTAATTATATTCGTTTAAATGTGAAGTGTTTATAAATTGAGTCAGCTTGAAAACATAACACATCAAATAATATGGTCTGATTTTTCACTTAATCCAACTGGGTATATATAATTAAATTTGTAGAAAAAGGATCACCTAATTCAAGCCGCCCACCACCCAACTTAGAAGTTAAAACTGATTAAAATATTAAACTATAATTTATATCGGTATTTATGTCTTTTAAAATAATTATAATCCTAACTCATCCAAATTTTAATTACACGACCACATTATAGTAGTTATATATTTGTAATTCAAAAAAAAAGGATAACTAAAAACATAATAACAATTACACTACTAATTATAATTATAAAAGTAATCATATAATTAATAAATGGAATTGAGTGCTTGAAACAAACTCGACCCCGAGTGGAGATGGAAAACGAGCCCGAATCCAATTCGTAAAGCTTAATATTGACAACAGAGATTTAGTGTTGCGACCGGCTATAGGCTAGACTAATTTTTACAATTTTCATGAATGTAATTAACAGTAGGCGATACTCGGCTTGATCATTCCATACAAGCATACTTAGGGGGCGTTTGGTATGCAGGAATTTAATGAAATTCAATGGAATTGGAATCTAAATTCAATTGGTCATTATGTTTGGTTGATAGGAATTCGTTGGAATTAGAATTTGAATTCCATTTTTCACGTGTTTGGTTGAAAAGGGAATTGAAATTGGAATTGAAATTAATTCCCTCAAATTCCTTCAAATAAAGGATTTCAAAATCCTTCCAAATATTGAAAGATTTCAAATTCCACCGACTCTTGCCTCCACCACTAACCGCCATCTACCACCCCGCTCACCGTCGACCGAC
>BJCO01736944.1:0-10855 GCA_018326465.1 Flaveria floridana
AATATCCTGTTGATAATCACTTGCACACTAAAGCACAAGCCTTGTTCCATAAAGATCGTAATAAAATTCAAGAAATCCTGAGGTTGGGTGATGGTTTTTGTCAAATGATTATGGGGTCCTAGCATTCTAAAGTGCTTAATCGAACCTTAACGAATCATCTGCTGCTTGTTGAAAAAGATAGGGCATGGGTTTAAGTGGACAAACATATCAGCAATCGTTATTGATCTATTTGAGAATTTCAAAATCTTTCAAAGACTATGATTAGATTCAGTTATCAGTGTGATCTCATTGCTTGTCGATGATTAATTTCATCTTGGTGCTAAATTATATCTTGAGGATGTGATCTCATGATCGATTTAGTTCTCGGTAATTAAAAAATAATATATATATACAAATAAAAAAATATACATAATATAAAATTTAAAAAAAAATTATTATAATAAATTTTCATTTCAATATTAACTTAGGTCTTCTATATTATGCTATTGAAATCATCTCATATTTTCATGCATTTCATAGGAAATTGCACACACAAACGAACACGGATTCGCTTGTTTTCATAAACAGATAAACACGGGTTTATTTGTTTTAATGAAATGATCTAACAAGAAATGTGTAGAATGTGTTTGTGTTTGTGTTGCAGATTGTGCTACAAGAGATGGCAGATCATCACATGAGCAATGAACCAGACCAGAGAACCTGTTCCTCCAATTTATAGAAGATACGGAGCTAGGAATCCTCCTCCTACATCTTCTGAAGCACTCAGAGATTCAAGAAAGCGGTCTTCTTATAACTGAGAGGATGCACACAACAAGGGGGAACATAGAAAAAGGGGGAACTTGTGAGATAAACATCTTCAGCAACAAAATTTGGGAAGCATCAGTCTAGGGGAATATTGTTGTACCTCAACATTGAGACTGAAGCTTACCAAATTGAAGATCAAGTTCAGCTGACTTATCGGTGCTGATCACGATGAAGCACGTTGATAATAGTAGACTAAGGAGGAATATTGTTGGGTCTGAAGTATAGTCTAATATTATCAACACAGTCAAAGTCAACGTCAATGGTCAAAGTCAACGCAACAGTCAACATGACGCGTTCGGGACGAAGATTAGAAACAAGACGTTGAAGATATATTTGTCTAGGATGTTTATTGTTAATATATATATTTTGTGTAGACAAAATATATTTAATCTTGGTTTTAGACATTTTGGGTTTTAATTGTAAGTTTTAATTGTCATAGTTTAGGGTCCTAAATGTCATTAGTAAATTGTCATTTACTATAAATAGTAAAGTATGAAAATTAGGGTTTTAAGCTTGTATGAGCTAGATTTGAAGGTTTCCATGTAATTAACATCTTATGCAAATCAACATGGATCAAATGGAGGTTTTTCATTGATGTTCTTGAGTGTTCATAAAAGTTCTTCATATTTTATCATTTTGCTCCAAATCTTCATTGTTGTTTGATTGATTCAAGTGCATCTGGACTAACACTATCAAACCCAACAGATGTCACATCTGATTATTATGCTCAGTATACTAATGATGATGGAGATGCCTAACATGATTTAGGTGAGATGTTTGACAGTGGAACTTTCGACAAGGTAAACGAGAAGGTCACCGAGAAAGAATCGACTGAGAAAACAGCTCAAGCTGATGATGCTGATGTAGAGTAGAGAAAAGCTGAGTGGGCTGCATGTCTAGCTGAGATGAGAAACCAGCATGAACCTCCAAAACAGAATGCCTACACGAAGTTGTATAAAGTCAGAAGGAATCAGAAGGTGTTAGGGAAAATAATCAGCTGGGCTTATTTTGAGCACTTAAATGTTTATGCCGTAAAAAAAGAGAAGGGGATCGAGTACTTCAGACATCCTTATGATCTGAATACTCTACCTGGTTTTGAACTGAACAGGCTAGCATGTTTAAACCTACTGTATGCAGACTCAAAACGGATATCAGGATGGTTTGAAATGGCCTTAAGGAAAGAGTATCACATTAAGTGGGTGAACTTAAAACCTCAACAACTGAGGTGGTTTGTGAGCAAAACTGAAGTTGATCCTAATGAAGGAAGGCTTAAGGTAGTTCTAAAATGGAGACCACCCAGGACCTTGACAAAGATCCCTTTAAGGAAAAT
The DNA here is from genome assembly GCA_018326465.1 of Flaveria floridana. Classification (NCBI taxonomy): domain Eukaryota; kingdom Viridiplantae; phylum Streptophyta; class Magnoliopsida; order Asterales; family Asteraceae; genus Flaveria; species Flaveria floridana. The sequence goes on from BJCO01736944.1 coordinate 2,135, forward strand.
GCCACAGGTTTTCACACCTCACTTCAAATGATGATATTATGACTGGAGGACGGGTGAAGTTGTTATTGTACTGAATTGAAATGGAAAGATTAAGACAATCAGGGTGTTTAACCCGATGTGTCTTACAAACCTATCTGACGATGATGTCTACACATTATACAAGTGGCCACTATTCTATGATACTCTAGACATAGTGCAAGCTCTTCAATTCCAGCATGTAATTAGACTATGTTTTGCATTCGAAATCCATGCTGGGGTCACAAAAGAAGAAAAGCTGAAGAAGTTTGCAGAGTGTGTGAAGAATTTTAGACGATAGAGTGAACTAGGTCCAAGGGGGAGTTTGTTGATACACGATGTCCCTAGTTCATTGTACTTAAATATTATGTCTTTCAATCTTACATATGTGTAATACAAGGATGTTTTCGTAATATGATATGTGTTTGAATGTATATTTACTATTGAATGTGTATTATTCTTAAATCATTTACAATTACACACTTCAATGAATATTATATATGGGTTTGAAGTAGTTAGTCACATTTCTGAGCTAATAGTGATTCAGGAATGTGTTTGACTTAGTTTTATGGTTATTCATGCTAATGGACCATGCTTATGGACCAGTCGCATGACTGAACCAGGTGATTGATTCAGTCGCACGACTGAGTCATGATACTGGATCAGTCGCACGATTGAACCAACTGTATTGTTCAATCGTGTGTATGAACCAATCGTATGGCTCAGTAGAATGATTGAACCATGCTAATGGCTCAGTCGTACAACTGTACACTGAAACCTATAAATACCACATGATTCGTGAAAAAATGGGACACTTCAAATTCTTTCATACCCTAGCCGTCCAGAGAGTTCTATCTCGTCCATCCAAGTTCATAGTTCGTCCCGGATCGTTTTCTAATCATTCTTAACGTTGTTCTATCTTTAGTTTGATCTGGGTTTTCGTTCTCACTAATTGGATCACCAATCAAATAGGATTCCGCACTATTTGATTAGGTTACACGTTGAGCAGTTAGTACTCCGTACGTACACGGTCCTAACAGTTATAGCACTTCGATTACAGCTCCTTCAATTCTGCCACCATCATCTTAGTCTCACGTAGCTCACGTTGTAGAGTGACGACTACCTCATTCAGCTCATTAGTGTGTCTTTTCTCCGTCTCTAGAGCAGCAACCAAAGTCACAATCACCTGCTCAGTAGAACGGGATATCAAAGGAAGAGTGGGCGTAGGTAACTCAGAAGTAGACCTAGTCCTCGGTCTAGTAGACGGGAGTTCACGAATACGCTCCCTATAAAGCATACGGTTAACATAGCTAGGTTAGTAACTCCAATCCCGCGGAGCATCGCATTCAGGTTGCGTAAATGGTTGATCCCAGTGTATCTCCTTAAAAGGATAATGAAGTCGGGGCCACTCAGGTCCTCTATCAGGTATGTGAGGAGGAGGAGGAGGGGAATCTGAATGTGTAGGCCTTTTACTTAAATCTAGTGAAGAAGATTCCATGCTGCTGTGTAGGTGATGTGTATGCCAATGAGTATACAGTAAAGGAAAAGTAACGAGTAACTAACAAACTGTGCAATTATAGACTAGTGTGTATGCAACCTAGTTCCCTATAACCAATGGCTCTCATACCAATCTGTCACACCCTAAAATTCCAAATGCAGGGTTTTACCGCGAGGCGTGTGAACATACCAAGATCAAGTAGTTAGTTACTCAGGACGACATTATATGAAACATTTAAAAAAAACAATCCAGAGTTTAAAACTTTGAAACTGCATGGAAGCATTTTGTAATTAAATCAAACCCAAAGCATTTAAAGTGTAACATTGGCAAAACACACGGCAACCCATTGTTTTTAAACACATAAATTAAAAAAAACCAAATGTCAAGACATAATAAGAAGCTTTAAAACGCATGGTAGACTGGTGATGTGCTCCTACTGGAAACTATAGTTAACGACCAAATAATAGCAAAGAGTCAACACAATGGTTGGTCAGTTCAAGAGTTTGCATTTAACATAACGAGTAATAGTTGTAAAACATAAGAAGTGCATTGAAATAGATAGCTAGACTATATTCATAAGTAATAACCATAGTGATTTCATAATCGAAGCTGAGATGTGCTTCGTTTTTTTGCCTCCCATCACAACATACCAAGTTGTGATGATATTTGTGTTTAGGACAATATTGCACCCGTTTGACTTGAGTCGCACGGGTGGGGCTTGTCAGACCCAGTAGTACTACCCATCATTTTCTACTAGTTATAAATATTAACGATCTGAAAGTGTGAGGGCTTTCAATGCATATCACACTATTGTACCCTATACACAACTTACAATAATAATAGGTTTGTAAAGAAGTATGCTATCTTCTGTAAGGCCCTGTTCCTGGGAAACGTCACAATTGGTTAATCATAGCATAAAATCATTTTACCAACACATTGTAGCGGAATTAAATAGACATTCGTTTAAAACTTGGAAATCATATTGTACTCATACATTTGTCTTTAAATAGAATAAAAACATAGTGCTTGTCTTAAATTACAATAAAGAATTCATAGACGGGAATGCCATCCATTGCTCTCCAAGTAGCTCCCTGGTGCCATCCTCAGCATCAACATTTACCTGCCCACTATTATGCATAAAAGTCAGCTTTGCTGAGTGAGTTCTACCTTTAAATAAATAAGAAAATATAAGATTTATCCTCCATATAATGACCACTCATACATCATACTACATAACATTTCTTGCATCATGTTAAGCATGTTCATTATCTTTCATTCTTTCATTATCTTTCACTTCATCATAAGCGAGATTGCACAAAGCAAGAGCTCCATTTTGATCGACAACGAATGTCGATCCCCGTCGGTACACATCATCATGGAAGCTAACCCCCGACAGTTGATCCACACTGCAAGGCACATAGCCCGCTCATGAATACAAATCCATCATTATACGTCAGACTCACATAAGTGAAGTCTATCATAGTGCTTGCAAGACTTTTCATCATCGTACGAGCCCGAGGGTAACATTACTTTAGTTCCGCTTTTCATTTGTTTTACCTTCCACTTTAATATATAATACTTTACTTACTAAGTATACACATATCAAGTACAGTTTACCATGAAGCATAACTATCATCAGGAAGACAGAATAACATAACATTACTTTAGTTTCACTTTCCATTAGCAATCATAACAACCCATTTAACATCCATAAATCATCGATACATGAATTCTCATAATCAAAAGTCTCCAATTTTGGCAATATATGATCTAGATGACAAAACCATGGATTTCTTGCATAAGCTAGATTAACATTCATATAACGTAACTAACAACATATCATCATCATCAAACAATCATCAAATTCAACTTCTCTTCATAATTTTTGAATTAGGGTTCATCATGAATCAAAAACCATAAAAAAACTAATCAAAATCTTACCTTTATTTGTGTAATGATCTGTATAGCACTTGCTCACACGTTTTTGTACTCAAGACTAAGAAAAATCGATTGATTCTTGTTGTTCTTGATCAAAAATCACAATGGAGAGGATGGGGGTGAGGGTTTACGGATAATAGGGTGGGAAAGGGGGCGAGGGTTTTATTTTTTAAGTTATATATCGTAAGTAATTTCCTTTTAACCCCTTTCAACTTTTATAAATTGCAAAACTAACTTTTTAACATTTTTAAATCCATTTTCATTTTATAGTATTAAAACTTAATAAACCAACTAATAACATTCAGGTCCAATTATAATCATCATCCATAAACATTTTATAATCCACATAGTCACATGCGAAGGCGTAGTTCGTAATTTAAGAGAATAACTCTTACCAGCTTGATTCATATAATCACATAATAATTGTCAAAATTATAATTATTTAAGTTAACATTAGTTAAACCAATATTAGTTATTTTTTAGGTCACCAATGTTCAACGACAACTAGTGTGTGCTCATGACATGTGTATGCAAGACCTAACGGAACTAACGGAGTTTAGTAAGAGAAAATTACCGGATGTCACAATGCTTAATTGACATGATTTTACTCCATCTTTCGTGTTATTGCACATTCGGACCTTCCACTTGATCTAATACTTCCTTAAAGCTCCCAAAATATGTACTTTTGTCTCCTGGCACCTTTAAACATTAACACGCTCAAAGTACACAAGTTCTACTCTAAAATTCATATAAAATAAATCCATTAAACGTTATAAGTATTGAATAAAAACCCTATGATAAAGTATCTTTCAAGTCATCAAAGTCTAAATCTACACTCAGTACATATAGCTCTAATTCACTATGTTGGTATGTGTACTATTCTCATATTGGGCTTTTAACTTTGATCAATGAGTTTATAACATTCAGAGTCATTTGGCCTTGGTTCAATAGCCTTTTTAGCTTCAGAAGGTCCAGCAGCACTACCCTAATTTACTTCCGGTTTATCATCATCATCGTCATCATCGTCGTCGTCTTCATCATCGTCATCATCACCATCATCGTCATTATCATTATCATCATTATCATTATCATCATCTTCGTCGTCATCATCGTCATCATCATCATCATCATCATCATCAGCATCATCATCATCATCGTCATCATCATCATCATCACCCTTCAAACTAGGTTCATCATCTTTTACATCACCATCACCATCATCATCGTTGTCGTCCTCTTCATTGTCATCATCATCATCCTCATCCTCATCCTCATCATTATCACCATCACCATTATGAACTAAATCAATCATATCCTTATCATATTTCTTAGTCTCCACATTCTGTTCAACCTAGCTCCCTTCTCCAATCACAACCTCAACTGATTCAATCACTACCACCATAGATATAGTAGTCTCTAGTACGGTCTCAAATTCTTTCACCTTCTCAATCTCCATCATAGGCTTATCAACACTATCTTTATCTATCAACAAGTATAGTAGTAGATGGTTTATTTAGCGCATATTGTATCTTCTCAAGAATATCCAAAAATATGAATTGACTCTCTAAATCCTTGATCATCATTTCTTTCACCTCATTACCAAGCATCAAGTCCTTAACTTGCTTAGTCATCAATAAAGCATCATTCAATAATTCTAAGTTAGTATATTTAATTGTATTATTATAATTATAACATAGGTTTTGACGGTTATAGCGGTGAATCTAAAAAATTTGTTGGTTGTCGAATCCAGCAAATAAATAATAAAATGTAAACCTACCGTGCACACACTAAGAATAGTATGAGCGGAAGTAGGGCTCGTGTCTTCAGGGATATGTGTAAATTATTTTATACCATAAAATTTTTATCACATTTACTTTGATTGCTTATGGGTTAAAAAAGGTGGGGGTTTTTGTTAAAAACTAAAATTAGAAGTAAATTACAAAAAGTAGAAAAAATCTATCAAACTGACACGGCCGTGTCAAAGTTTTAAAGGAAAATCCAGTCGGCCGTGTTAAGGTTCTGCCAGAAAAACAAAAATTGATATTTTTTTTGTATGTTTTTTAATAATAAAAAAAGGATTACAAAAGACGTTAATGAAATTGTGATATTAAATTAAATATGAAAACTAATTCCAACACTAAGGTAATTTGTTGATTCGATTTGACTTACGATCATTTTTCTTAACGGTTACGATGCAATGACTATTTTTAATTAATGATTTGTATCGATACTAGACATCACACCGTTCGGATATCCACTCTATCTTATGTGTAATCAATCTCAATTTATTGATTAGAGCCAACCCGCTACTCTAAGCTCACGCCATTCGGATCTATCTAATGTCTAATCAATTTCATCGTTGATTAGAGCCAACCTGCTATTCTAAGCTCACGCCATTTGGATCTTAGCGTGCGGGTTGCAACCATAGAAGTATCAATTATAACTAAAAACACATACCGTTCTGTATGCTTAACTAGATTGTGTGATTGTATTACGATAATTAATTCATAGACAAACTCAAACCGTTAATTGTTCCTTATATCAAAAATCAAAACTTTGTTAGGTTTTTAAATTTTGAAGAACCTTATTAAAATAATTAATAAAGTGGCCAAATTAACTAATAATCTAATATATCGGGTTAGATCCGTGTTTAAGAACAAGAATCAAACAAACAAACCACTAAAATAAAAACATCTCATAATCGCGTCACATAAATTCAAACTAAAATTATAGAAATTAAACCTTAATGTTGAAACTAAGAATGTCCTAGCCGGACATGACGACTAGGTTAATGTAAAAATAAAATAAGAGAGCTTATGAAACAAAACCCAAATAATTGAAATAACTTCTTAATAAAACAAACATCAATTCCCCCACTTGTTCTCCTCCTTGTTGACTCCTAATGCCTCCACGAAATTACCCTAGAGATTCCTTCCTGGTCAATTTTTTACTCAGCCTCCAACAAGATGCTCCTCTTTAAAACTCTCAGTCTTATTTATCACGCCTCTTGAATATAACTGATCCTTTGATTCTTGAGATCCCTTCCTTCCAATAATAATTCCTAAACTTTAGATATTTTTCTTAAATCTTTAAAATTCAAATTTCTTCTTTAATAATATTTTATTTATGTCTTTTTTTTCTTCTCTTCCAATTGCATAAACCTATAAAACCAACCAAAACGTACCAAAGTAGATTCTATCTCTCAAAACTACTATTATATGAAATAAACGATAAATGCATGCAAGAAATGCAAAATAATTGCTAAAATATACTCAAAAATTGTAATAATTAACGTCTAAAAATATAACTAACAAAATTCTCTGCAAATTATTCCAATCCATTGTTCTCAACATGGTATCAAACCATTACGCTCTTGGAAAGAAGAAAACCTATGAGGATCGTTAAAAATTCAAAACCAAAACTTCACCCCTATTTTACGATCAAGAATCAAAAGTCAAACTGGATGATAAAATTTGATCAAACTTGTGATCAAAATTCCGAAAGAAACCATTCAAGTTATTCTTACCAAAAAATGAAATGAATGGGCATCAAATCAGTTTTGATATTCAAAATTAGATTAGGGAAATGAAGCCCGTATTTCATGTTTGAAAGTATTCATCATAGAAAATCATATTCGCAACTGACAAGAAGCAAGAATCAAATTTACTACAATCAAACCGAAACCAAGAACAATATTTTTGTTCATTGGTTTATATGAAATTAACAAAACCATAGTCCCCGATCAAAAACAGACAAGGAACAGAATATCAGAAAGTTCGAGTGGCAAAAGAAAGAAAAAGCAAGAACCGAAAAACGTAATCAATTTGTTTCCAGTAATAAAAATCAAATCGAAGGAAATCGCTTTTAGCGACACATATCAAATTTGCAATCAAAGATGAAAAGAAATCCAACTTAAAGATGTAGTTGGTGACGATTATCCCAAAGTCAAACTGAAAATGTCAAATTTTAAAGTTTTGAAGTTTGAATTGGTATCATTTACTAGAGAACAACAAATGAGAAAACAAACCACAATCTGATATGCTTTCTAATTTTCCAAAAAACAAAACGCCTTAAAGCAAAACAAAAAAATAATTATATAACTTGTTTAAATTAAATAAAGTTTTGTTTGAAACTATTTTAATATCAAATCGATATTTAAATTTATATGATTTAAAAAAAGAAACGCAATTTGCTACAAGTTATTGGAAAAGATCTTCAATAATTAGAGAGCAAATGACCCGTGTTATTTCACATAGCAAGTTAAATCAAATCACAATGATTCTAACAACAAGTAGCAAGATACTCCGAGTCTTTTTGTAGTTTGTTGAGACAAGGAAGTATCAACTAACTCCAAGACTTTGTGACTCGTTGTGCATAGCAAGAAAACTTCCAAACTTTCGTTCATTGAGTATAACAAGTTATTGCATAAAATCCTGATTAGCAAGTCAGTCAAGAGCACAAAACCCCTATTAGAAAGTTGATTGGGAGTAAAAAAAATCAGATTAGCAAGTTGGCCAGAAGCAAGTACGAAGCAAGAAGAAACCATGGTGTTTCAAGCAAGTAAAGTAGTCCTGTGTTACAAATTAGTCCTTTTTGGCAAATTAGTCCTTTTTGGCAAGTTCGAGCTGTGTGACGAAAGCAAGAAAGACGTTTATAGAAAAAGACCCATGTGGCAAAGTAATAAAAAAGACCCATGAGACAAAGCAAAAGCCAGATTTTCAAGAAGGGACCATTATGACTCAATTAGCAAGAGTAACAAAAGGAAAGCAAAGCATGAACAAAATTCCCTTCTCATTTGTAAGGAAAAACATATAAGTACGTGAAATGATAAATCAATATTAGGAGGGATATTGCTAGACATAATATGTGTTTTATCCAAAGTTAATGTATTTAATTGTAATATTATAATTATAACATAGGTTTTGATGGTTAAGGTGGTTAAACACCAACTAACACCAAGGAAACACACCCCTTCAGTAACTATGAATAAGGTTGAACCCCTTCATTTGTAAACTAGTGATTCAATGTAATGAAGTATGATTTAGTGTCAATCTCCCAGTGTAAGGCCCCGTTCCCGGGGAACCTCACAGTTGGTTAACCATAGCATAAAATCAGTTTAATAACAAAACATTGCAGCGGAAGATAATTAAACATTCGTTAAAGACTTAGAAACCCCATTGTACTTATACATTTGTCTTTTAAAGGTAAACAAAACATATTCCTTGTTCATTAATTACAATAAAGACTTCGTTAATAGGAATGCCATCCAT
>BJCO01737076.1:0-17957 GCA_018326465.1 Flaveria floridana
ACTAGAATCAATTATTAACCAAGCATGAGTTTAAGAGGACAAATATACCTTCAATCAATATGTTTATGATTATGTATGTTTTACTAACAATTGCTTGCACTTGTGAAAGGTAAGATTGATATGATCCCAAAAAGGTATATCTCAACTTCATGTACAGATAAGAAAACAAAAATCACTAAAACAGTTTCTCTTCAAAATTTTAAATCTTTAAAGTTTTTATCCAATATGGATATAAACTTTAGGGGGATAATTAAAATTTTGAACATTATGTATAGTTGTTTTCTTTCTTAAAATTATAAAAATCAGAAAAATGATTGTGTTGGGGTAGAAGTTATACAATAGTATCTTAGTATTTGCAGACATCTTGAAGCACAAAAGTCCAAGATTAGTCAATACTAGAAAACTTGTATCACATATGGTGTACAATTCAATCCAAGCAAGAATTGGCAACCCAAGTAACAGTAAAATCTTCATAAACAACAAATCATCTTCATAATAGTCAAAACCAAAACACACAACTTCATAAAGATCAAGCATCAAAGCAAAAGCAACCAAAACTACCCATAGAAGAAACATTTAGATTTGATAAGTTCAAAACTTAATGTAGGTAAGAGCATTGGTTAATGCGGGTGAAGGTAACCCAAGTATATAACCAATGCGGGTAACAGTTTTGATTGATGAAAAACACAGTGAAACTAATGCAGATAAGTTAACTCTATCGCATTAATTTCACAATAAATGCTTACAAGTTTCAAGTATAACAACAAATACGGACAGTTTTGTTCATCCGCATTTGTTTACTCAGCCGCATTTCTCAAATATGGCTGAAATCAATACTAAAACTTCGTAGTGTATTTGTATCACCACAAATTAGAAGTGTGCTCACACTCTTCTGTCATTATATTTGAAGTTCAAGAAATGCGGACAACTTAGTTGTTCATCCGTGTTTGTTGAAGTAAATACGGGAAGACAAATGTTCTTCAACATTGCTACCGTGTACAAATGCTTGATAAGTTAAAACATACGCATTTGCTATAGTGCAAAAATGTATGATAACTTAACTTTTCATTTGCTATAGTGTTCAAATGTCTGACAACTTAAACTTCTGCATTTGCTATAGCATACAAATGATGCCAAGTTTACTCTTCCGTATTTGTTACAGTAAACAAATGTTGCCCGAGTTTACTCTTCCGCATTTGCTACAGTAAACAAATACTGACAGGTTGAATCTTTCGTATTTGCTACAGTGGTCGCCCGCATTTGTTTTAAAACTTGTAGAATTTGCAAAAGAAATTAAAGTTGACTATTTAAACAGATCAACTGAGGTCATTTAATACTTTTCAAATCTGAGAGACTCTACAAGTACGACAAGCAAAAATCTCACTACTGTTCTTCATTCATCATCAAAATTCATCATCAACATCATTCTGATTTCAGTGTTCTTAGAACATTACATTGTCTCTATTTTGATTCTCAACAATCGTAGTATCGAAAAAAGGTGATTTTCAACAATATCTAAGAGTTACCCATCGAACACATGATCAACTCAGAACCCTAACATAAAGAAAGATTCTTAAAATCATCATCAAACTAAGGATTGATAGATATTTCCAAGTTCAAAGACCAAAATGATCATGAAAATTAACATGAACAAGTGATTTTCAAAACCCTAAGATTGTCGCATAAACAGGGGATCAACACACTCAAAATGTCGACTTCAAAACCTAAGTTTGACTGTTAAAAGAGACTTTAAATAGAAAATTATCATCAAAATCAAAGACAAATCACAATAAAATTGGTCATGCATTGTAAAATCAAGTTAGGTCAAATTTCTATGAAACAATACCCATGATTCTTCAATTTTGACCAAGTAAAGTCAAAATTTGAAACAGTCAACTTGATTTCACCAGTGTAATTGATGATTGTGTATCAAGTACTAACTCATATGCATCTTATGCAAAAGCTAATGGTAAATATCACTTGGAGTAAACTCCATAACGTCAGTGGATTTCTTGACCCTGATGTCCTTGAAGCTGAAGGACTCAAAGACATGATCAGATTTGTATCCACTACTAGATTTGCTCATGCTATTACTGTCAGACCTGACATATATGAGAACTTCATAAGATCATTTTGGAGTACTGCTGAAGTTACAGAGATTGATGGCATCAAGACTTTGTCTGGAAGAATCACCAATGATCACACCCTTTCCATCACTGAACAAACTGTGAGACAGTGTCTACAGTTTGGTGATGATGTTAACACTCCTCAAGAACTTGAAGATGAGGAGATCCTGACTTTCTTTGCCAACATTGGGTATGAAGGAGGATATGAAGGAAAACAAATAGTCAAAGGGTTGGTGGAGTTGTAGTGGAGATTCTTTATACACTTATTCCAACACTGTCTATCAAAAAGAAACACAGGATGGAATGATATCACTGTTACTACATCATCTGCTATATGTGCTCTGTACAATAACAAGCCATTCAACATGTCTACCTATGTGTTAATGGCTTGGTGTCTAACATACAAGAAGGAAGAAGACATATGTTCCTTATGTATCCAAGATTCTTACAATGCCTCATCAATGAAGCATTTCCCTAACTGGTACCTGTAGGACCTATAATGGACATCCCCTATTATAATTCCAAGTCCTATAAGTACATCAAGAAGAGGGATCCAAGGAATTTTTATAGTGGAACTTTCTTTCCATTGCTTCCTTGGATGTTAGGGTGGATCAATCAACAAGTAGAACAAGAAGATATAGCTCCCGCTGATGAACAAGCTCAAGAAGAAGAAGAACAAGCTGCTCAGGATCAACAACCTGTTGATGAGCATGCAGAAGAAGCACAAGACAAACAAAGTCCTGTGTCACCACATGTTAATGTAGGTGGTTATCTTCACACAGGACCTTCTGTTCAAGAAGCTGAAATTGCTTCTCCATTCAGACCATCACCTATTTAGTCTCCACATATGTCTCCAGCTCACTTTTCCCCACCTCACACTTCTCCAGCTACAACTGAATCTGTAGAGTCTGGTGAATCTACCAACTCTTTAGATGACTCTGAATCATCTCCGGATGAGGAGGGTCATACCATGAGAATATCAGTGAGACAAGCCCAATCCAAGGCAGGTTCTTTTGAAAGTTATATAGAATTAGGAACCAACAAACCTAATAGGAAGGATAAAATGATCACTGAGCTGTTGTTGAAAGCTGAAAGGATGGAAAAGCTACTTAATAGAAGATCTGGTATTATCCAAGATAGACTTCAAGAGTTGGATGAAAAAGAAATGGAGATCAAAGAGCTCAAAGAAAGACATGAGGCTGAAAAGAACAAGAAAGACAAAGAAATAGATGAACTCAAGGCTACCCTCAACAAAGCTAAAGAAGAAATCAGCGGGCATGTTGAGACTGTGACTCTACAGACACTTGTCATGGAAGAATACGAAAGCTTGCTTGAAAGCCAATCTACTCTCATTGCTAATCTTAGCAGAGAAAATGAGATTTACTAAAAAAAAGGTCTCAGAACTGGAAATATTGGTTAAGATAAATGAGGAGCCAGCTGAGGAGCAAGAAACGCAAGGTGATGAACCAGAAAAAGAAAAAGAACCAAGTCTAGCCATGGTTGTCTACTCTAGTAAACAATCTAATGAAACCACATAGCAAGACTCTGAGCTTAGAGATATCATAAAAGAGCTTGACAGCTATACTACTAGAGAGTTCATCATTGATGATGAGTTTAGAGAATTTGTAAGGGACCCAGACCTCCAGTAGAACACATAGTGATGATTCCTTAATCTCCGGTGCCTTTGGAGAGAGAGTTGAGTATGCAGATTGTTTCTGTAGTCACCCTTTCTAAAGAACAAAAGGAACTCATCAAAAAATTATGTGAAAAGATGAAAGAAAAAGAAGAAGCTGTTGAAAAGCAAGCAGAAGAACCAACACCAACAACAGGTGAAACCTCTGTAGCATCCTCATCCAAACCTTATGTACACACTTACTCAAGGAAGAGAAAGGAAATGTCTGAGAAGGCTAAAGGCAAACGGCCTGTAGAGGAAGAGGAGCCTGGAAGAAGAAGCAAAAAGATGACCCAAGGAGTTTGGCTGCAATAGTTGAATTTCTTGAAGAGCATGAAAGGGCTGAGGCATAATTGAAAGAGATGGTCGATATCATTGATTTGGAAGAAGGAGAGATAGAAGGAGGATACCAGGTTGATGAACCTATGATTAAAGACAGTCCAATGAAGGTGGAATCCTCAGTTGAAGAGATGGTGGAAAAGGCACAAACTGATGATTTAATAATCAATGCCATTTTTCTGATCAATCACGGGTATGATGATGATGAAGTGTTTGGGATGACTTATGAGTCAATGGTGGAAGAAGTAAGGAAAATGAATCATCTTCTTGATCCCACACATGTGATTGAATGTGAAAGACAATCAGTCAAATCTCCCATAACATTCTCCACTCCACTCATAAGACAGTCTAAAGCTCCTCAAGCTCCATATCCTGATCCTTATACCATGACTAATAGGGAGATGAAGGATTACCTCTCCAAACAAGGATACACAAAAAGAAGACTGCATAATATGAAGACAAACTCACTTAGAGCTGCAATCCTTCAAATGATAAATGAAAAGAAAGACAGGATGAAGAAGGTAGAAGAAGAGGTTGTAGGAAGAAAACCCAGGTCTAAGTTATCTGCTCAAGATGTCCAGCTCACAACCAAAGACCATGATGTCTTCGCACCCATCCTCAACAGAAATCCTGAATGGTTCATTGAACCCTCTCAATTAAAACTTCAAGAGGGGTTGACCACTTCAGAGATGATACAGGGTGTCTGCTCTAGAGGGAAAGACTGATGTAAAGATCATAGCCTGGAAGTATGATAGTGACTGGAATATGTTCATGATTATAAGGATCTCTGGGCTGGTGCAATTCTTCATAGAGTACTCTTCTCTTGTGAACTCCCTGCAGATTCATGATCTGAAAAACTAACAGAACTTGAGCTTATCAATCATCATGCAATGCACAGGGGATATGAGTTTGAAGAGATTCTAAAGATCTTCAAAAGAACCAATAAATTTGACTCATTGAAAGCAATTTGCTTAAGGAAAGACAAAACTTTTCAAAATCCCCTAGACAAAAAAAGAAAAGCAAAGAGGACTGAAGAGTTGGTATTTCCTGAAGTGAATGTAAAACCAACTGAATCATTGAAGAGAAAGATGATGGTTGGCACTCATACTTCCATACCAATCTCAAATGTTTATTATGATAAAAAGACTTATGAGATGGTAATTGAAAGGAAGTGGGGAGGAAATGTAGGGGCTGAAATCCGTCTATTTAGTGGATATGAAGTGAGACTTCTTGATGAATCTTATGTCCAATACATCTTCTCTAGACACTTCAGAGAAATTAACAATAAGCTTTGAGTGGTTGACATGTATTCCTTCCTGAAGTGCATTAAGATTTTAAAGATTGCACATGATAGGATTAAGCACAAGAGATAGCAGAGAAAGAAGAAGAAGACTCCTCTTAACCTTGGAAGCATTGTAAAGCTTGAAGTAGATGCTTATGGACCTCTCTTGATTCATAGAGATGGGTTATATACTATTGGTGTGTGGGAACCTGTATCTCTACGGAAGATGCTAATTGAAGCAGTTCATGCCATGAGCCAAATGAAGATTCATGTTCTAAGTAGAGACAAGATGAAAGAGGCCAGATATTTCTCTAACATGATCAAGGCTATCTTGAATCTAGCTCTTCCAGACCCAGATATAGCTCCACTATCACCAGTCCAAGCAACGGAAGAAGATCCAACACAATCTTCACAACCTTAACCACCATCAAACCCTTGAAGTACTTAGGTTTTATAATCCTTAGGGGGAGTATTGTTGGACCCTAAAGAGATCATACATGCCAATTCAAGTGGTGGTTGATGTTGTTCTGTTGGCAAAATCCCATAAGTCCAAGAAGAAATACGAGTGAAGATTAGAAGGCTAAGTGTTGGCTATCCGTATTTGTATATGCAGATGATCAAAGAACAAATGCTGACAAGTATTTGTTCTTCTGCATGTACAAATGCGGACAGACAGAACAAATGCGGATGAGCATTTGTTCTTCCGTATTAACTAATACGGATACACAAAGAAATGCAGACAAAAAATGCTGATGAAGCCCAAGGCATCCGCATTAGTTAATGCGGATGTTCAACCACAAATGCTGATGAAGACTTTTTTACATAGACTTTTATTTTGATGTATTTATCAGAGTAGTTTAGTCTTTTTGTACAGGCTTTATCTTAGCCTATAAATAGAACAGAATATCCATCATATGTAAGTTTTTCATTAGTAAGATACCTAGTATTCAAGTTACGAGGTTCGGAGGTTGTCATATCAATGTTGTATAAACCCTAGCACCATCTGTAACTTTTTTGTTCACCAATCAATATACAAAGCATTTATGAGTATATTTTCAGCATTTAGTGTTCTTTGATTTTGTATTTCTGCTAAATAATCATTGACTCAATCATCATAGTCGATCCTTGTTGACATCACATCAACAGAGAATCTCATTCTTGGACCCAGTCAGAAACATATTCATCTGAGAGGTTGGCGGATCAGTTTATCAAGGAAATTATAACTCGTCATGGTCTACCAGTGTCTATTGTGTCTAACCGTGACACCCGGTTTAGATCTAAATTTTGGAAGAGATTCTACGATGCGATGGGGACGATGGTACATATCAGTACGGCTTACCATCCTCAGATAGATGGTCAGTCGTAAAGGACCATCCAGATGCTTGAGGATATGCTCCAAGCATGCGTCATAGACTTTGGAGGAAGTTGTGACGAACACTTACCATTAGCTGAATTCTCATACAACAACAGTTATCATGCCAGTATTGGCATGCCACCATATGAGATGCTATATGGTAGGAAGTGTAGAACGCTCGTATATTAGGGTCACATTGGATAGAAGGAGTTGGGAAGCGTTGAAGTGATCGAGGCTATGACTGAAAAGTTGGATAAGATCAAGGCCTTTATGAAGGCGGCAAAAGATAGGCAAAAGTCATATGCTGACAAGAGACATAGACCGATTGAATTCGAGGTGGGCGATAAAGTTATACCGAAGGTTTCACCTTGGAAGGGTATAATTCAGTTTAGGAAGCGAGGTAAGTTGAGCCCGAGGTATATAGGGTCTTTCCGAATCATTGCTCGAGTAGGAGAGGTGGCCTATAGGTTAGAGCTACCCGATGAGTTAAGTAGGATTCATCCAATGTTTCATGTATCTCATCTGAGAAAGTGCTTCGTTGATGAAGATATGATTGTACCGCTGGAGGACATTAAAGTAGACGAACAACTCAATTAAGTAGAGCAACCAGTTGCAATCATTGATCAAAAATAGAAAGGTTATGGAATAAAGTGATTCCACTGGTGCGAGTACAGTGGAGGCACAGGAAGGGATCCGAGTCTACGTTAGATACTGAGGAAGAAATGAGACAGCATTACCCACAACTGTTCGAGGAATGACAGGTTTTGGGGATGAAACCTATATAAGGGGGGTGGACTTGTAACACCCATGAATTTTATAAAATAAAAGAAAAGAAGAGTAAAAAGGAAAGAAAAGTAAAATAACCCAAGTTCAGGGGTTAAAGTTATGCAAGGGGCAAACTTTAATGTTATTATGTTTAAAAAGGTGGGCATGGCCGCCCACTACCCTGCTATATCCAACTGCTTCGGATATTAGAGAGAGAGAGCAGAGTTCTATCGGTTTTTAGAGAGATGGAGAACAAGATCGACTGAAAAGTTAGTTTTCGTGTGTTTTGCTCGGTTTCAACTGAATCACAGCTTTGGACCGAGCCTTATATGTTCGGTTGTGTGTTTTTGGTGTGTATAGGTGTTAGAACATTAAGAGTTCTTGAATATGAAGAAGTTTTACATGTAAGCTGTCAAAGGTAAGTTCTAGATCCCCACTATTTTAAACTTGTTTTGGGGCTGAAAATGTATGTAACTATCTTTTTATAAATTTTGGTATGTTAATACCTTTGTATACCCGGGTGGGTGAATGTTGAGTATGTTTTGGTTTGTGTTTCATGTTTATATGCTTGTTTAGGTGCTTAGTATGTTAGAAGTGGGTTAAGAACATGTTAGAATAAAGATTGGGGTTTGAAAATAGTGTAAGTCGAATACAGCAACTGCCCATGCACCTAGGATTTGCCCATGCACCTAAGTGTCTGCCCATGTGCCTAGAAATTGCCATTGCGCCTAAGTGTGGCTGATGCACTTAAGTGCCCATGCGCCCACTACCCATGCGCCCAAGTGGGGCTCATGCGCCTAAGTGCCCATGCACCCACTGCCCATGCACCTAAGTGTGGCTCATGCGCCCAAGCAGTGCCCATGCGCCTAACTGTTCATGCGCCCGTATAGTACCTATGTGCCTACATAGTGCTCATGCGGCTGCATAGTCCCATGCGCCTAATGCCTTAGAATTTTTTTCTAAAATTTTGGTAATTAGAAATTTAAAGACTAAGGCCATGAGATGTTTTGGTGGTTATGTTTGTTGGTGTTATGTATGTTTAAAGCCTGTTATGCATGTTCCATATTACTTGTTATTACATGACTTTACGTGGTGTGTTATGATCATGTACGCAAAGTGTTATCATAAATGAAGCGAAATATTAAAGATAATGAAAAGTGGAACATAACAAATGAATAAAATTTTTGCAAGCAAATGTATGGAGGATCAGAACTTGTTAAAAAGTTGTTAGCTCAACTATGTGCGGTTTAGCTAACCCATGAGGATGCACACAGGGGTCAGTCTTAGTGATTGACCAATATATACGGAACGGGACCCTTGTCGCTTGCCCCGGTACTGGAGTCAGCTTCGTGCACAATGTTAGGGGTCTATTTATAGACTTCGGCCAGTATCAACTTCGTGCCAATGTTTGGGGTATAGCATATGACATTGGCGTAGATGAAAGTGAAAGATAAAGATAAGGTACGAAATGTGCGATAAAGTATGAAATGAATGATGGTGAAAGATAATAATGATTATTATCTAGATGTATGTATGATGTATGATCATGTATGAAAGTAAAGAAAATGTTTTTAAACAAATGAAAAGTATTTTATTTAGAAAACTAGAACTCACTCAGCAACGCTGACTTTTATGCATTTTCAGTTGGCAGGTAATTTGTTGTTGGGGATGGCATGAGGGTGAAGCTACTTGGAAAATAAAGACTAGCATCCATCTTATGCAGAAATGATATTTTGTCTTGTAATGTAACTAAATATTCTTTTGTAACTTTAACAACGAAGTATTATTTGGCAAAAATGATTATTAATGCATGAAGTGGTTTTTGTTAAATTATTTCATTGCAATGTTCTTATTATTCGAATGAATCTTAATGTGTTTTAAATATTATATGTGATGAATGTCCAATTGTAAGCGTCCTGGGAATGGGGCCTTACATTCAAACAAACATTAACTAACACATTAACATCATTAGCAATCATAAAATTCACGAATCATTGTTTAAATTTCTTTTTTAGGTTTGTAAAATAAAAGAAATTTTGACAAGTGTCAGCAGCGGATGAAGTGTTGTCCACAGCGGATGATTAAGAAGATGCAGCGGATGGAGAACAAGTCCAAGTGCCCACAGCGGATGAAAAATATACAGCAGATGCCAAGTCCACAGCTGATGAACTATCCACAGCGGATGTTCATCCACAGCGGATGAACATTCCATAGTAGACAACATACAAAGCAAACATACACAAGTGTTCACAACGGACAGCATCCAAGGCACAGCGGATAAGTTATCTAACTTCCACAGTGGAAACTAATCATCCATAGCGGACGACTTAGACTTAGGATTTTATGTAATTTTCATTTATATAAGGGTAGTTTAGTAATTGTAAATAGCTTTTTGTATATAAATAGCATACTACACTAATCCTTCGTAAGCTTTTGAACAATCAATACAAACAAACAGTTATTATCATTCAAGCATTTAATTACTAGCAATCATACACACTCATACACATATTGATATCATAGCATCAATCATGGTTTTCCGCACCATGATTATTAATTTTTGAATTTTATATGACAATTTGTTGTTATATTCATTGAGAGATTAGAAAAGATCATTGGGGGAATCATCATCACAACAACTTAATATTATTGTTTTGTTGCTGATTTGATCAATTTCATCAAAACCCTTTAATGAATCCGGTCAAAAAGTCAAAACCCTAAAAACAAATATTTTGTTTAGAAAGTTAATTTTTTTGGATCAAAAAGTGACTTTTTTTAAAAATTTAAAAAAGAATGTGTTTCTTCTTTGATTTTGAATGATTAACCAGCACAATTACTGGAGATTATGAAGGTTTGAATGATCAACAACTAGATTTATCCAAGGGTTTGTTTATGGCTATAAGGTCTTCACAAAAATTAACAATCGTTTAGTTGATTGAGGAATACAAACCTGATTCAAGTAATAAGAATACATGAATGTGATGTGATGTGTTAAACACAATGAATGGATTCAAATCACCCAAAAACAGTGTTTCTTTGATGAAAAACTGATAAACAATACCCGTGTACTATTTTATCCTAAGACCCTTAGAAACCGATGAGGTTTTAGAGAGTTTTATGATGAACACGTTTGAAAACTGTGTATGAATAATGTTTTGAGATTTAAAACCATATAATCTTCTTCACAATACACAAAAACAGATGAAGACATCATGTTTTAAGCATTTGATGAATGTTTGGTCTAGAAGAAGGTTTATGTGATGATTTTCAGCTCGAAATGTATGTTTTGAAGCTAATGAGCCACATATATCATGTTGTTGAATGAGAGTATTAAAAATCAGTATATGATTTGAGCCAAGGCTTTGATACCACCTAATGAAATCTAACAACATAACACAAGGTGAGATGTTGATAAATTCCCCAAGGATCTTTTTAAATATCAATGAATATAACAACAGATTGTTATATCAGATTCAACAAACAATAATCATGGTGCAGAAACCCATTATTAATGTTATGATATCAGTGTGTGTTTATGTGTGTATGATTGCTAGTGATTGAATGCTTGAATGATAATAAACTGCTTGTTTGTATTGATTGTTCAAAACCTTACAAAGGATTAGGGTAGTATGCTATTTATAGACTATACAAAAAGCTATTTACAATTACTAAACTACCCTTATGTAAAACAAAATTACATAAATAATCCTATGTCTATAAGCTATCCCCATTGGATGATAGACTGTCCGCTGTGCATGATCAGTCGTCCACTGTGAATGGTTGATAAGCCATCCGCTGTGTCTTGGATGTTGTCCACTGTGAACCTCTGATGTGTGTTTGACTTCTTAGATGTCCGCTGTGGAGTATTCATCCATTGTGGATGAACACCCGCTGTGGACAGTTCATCAGCTGTGGACTAGCCATCCGCTATGTAGACTTTGGTCATCCGCTGTAGACACTTAGAAGCTTTTCTTCATCCACTGCAGACTCTTGGTCATCCGTTATGGAATGTTTTCATCCGCTACAGACACTTAGCAAAAATTGCTTTTAATCTACAATCCTAAAAAAGAATTTTAAGCTACATTAGTGTATGTTATGAATGTTAATAATACTAATGTGTTAGTTAATGATTGTTTGAATGTTAGCACATATTATGTTTATTTATGGCAAGCATTATCCTTTTAAGTATTATTTCATTAATGCACTTGTTCAGTCCAACAATACTCCCGCTAAGGATGATGTTACCATCTTTTTAATGTTTGCTTGTTAATGTTTTGTTTGTTAGTAAAATGTGTGTGTTTGTGTTTGGTATGTATGATTATAATGGTTTTGTGTTATAGTTATACTTTTTGATTGCATGTTTGTATGTTATGCATGATTGACTTGATTTATTGTTTATATGTTTGCATGATTTACTGTTTATCTGATTGTATGTTTTACTAATTGTCTGGTTAGATGTATATTTGTATGATTACATGTATGTTTGTATGATTACATATATGTTTGTATGATTACATGTATGTTTGTATGATTAAATATATGTGTGTATGATTAAATGTATGTTTGTATGATTACATGTATGGTTCATTTATTTCACATATGTAATCAGATTGTCTTGTATTTTTGGTTTATGTATGTTTGCTGGTATGACATGTTATTTGTCTGATTGTTTGTCATGTTTGATGATTTTGTATGATATACATGTATGATTGATACTTAGAACCATGTTTGTATACCTGTTTGATTGTAAATCAGAGGAGAAATCAAATAGATTTTAGGTTTGGAATTGAACAGGGGTTTAAGGGTTTAGTGGAATATTTTGAATGTTTTTAAATATTGGTTTTCTCTCTCTCACTCGTGATAAATGAAAAAATCACAAGTGTGGAACTATATATACAATGGACAAAATGAACGTCCGCTGTGTATACAGTTTGTATGTCCGTTGTGTAAACAGTTTAAACCTAAAATTTAATTTTAAGTTATCCGCTGTGAGTTACACATGCGCTGTGTGTACAGTGCATCCGCTGTACAATCTTAAACTATAAGGTGTGAACCCTTTGACTGTTTGACTAAGTATATAGCGGATGACTACTTGGTCATGCACTGTGGATCCTTTGTTGAATAAGTATACAACGGATGACCCCTTGGTCATGCGCTGTGGATCCTTTGATTGTTTGACTATGTTCACAACAAATGAACATTTATTCATGCATTATATATTCTTAAAATGGTTTATTTATTCACAATGGATGAATCTTTGTTTATGCTCTGATACCACCTGATGAAATCAAATAACACAACACAAGGTGAGATGTTGATGATTTCCCTAAGAATCTTTTCAAATCTCTCAATGAATATAACAACAGGTTGTTATATCAAATTCAACAAACAATAATCATGGTGCGGAAACCCATGATTAATGCTATGATATCAATGTGTGTTTGTGTGTGTGTGATTGATAGTGATTGAATGCTTGAATGATAATAAACTGCTTGTTTGTATTGATTGTTTAAAAGTTTACAAAGGATTAGGGTAGTATGCTATTTATAGCCTATAAAAAAGCTATTTACAATGACTAAACTACCCTTATGTAAGGCAGAATTACATAAATAATCCTAAGTCTATAACATGTCCGCTGTGGATGATAGACTGTCCACTGTGCATGATCAGTCGTCTGCTGTGAATGGTTGATAAGCCGTCTAATGTGTCTTGGATGCTGTCCGTTGTGAACATCTTATGTGTGTTTGACTTGTTAGATGTCCGCTATGGAGTGTTCATCCGTTGTGGATGAACATCCGTTGTGGACAGTTCATCAGCTGTGGACTAGCCATCTGCAAAGAGGAAGAAAACGATGGCCATGAAGAGGGACACTAAGAAGAAGAATAACTCCAAGTCATCCACCTCTACACCTCAGGATGAGTCAGAGCATCCTGTGGTTGCTCATGAAGAGGTTGCTCATCCAAGTGCAACTAATATAGAGCCTCTTACTACTGGGAGACCCATCTTCTCCTGGACTTTTGTTGCTAATCCAGATAGATGGTATGTCATTAAAGTTACTTTGGAAGTTTTACAGAGCTTAAGGAGAAATGCTAAGTGTAAAATCTTCCGAAGACAAATGACAAAATCTTCCAAAACCAAAGATAAAGTCTTTCGATGCTTCAGAGACAAAGTATTCTGAAGACAAATACTGATTTCTCTTGAAGACAGAGACGACATGCTTTCTCTGATCAGTTTTTGACAAAAAGCTGAACAACTTTCCGCTGCTACCTCTGAAGCCTCACCAACTTAGATAAGTTAGTGAAAAGGTTCATGCTTTTATCAACAGTAGATTATGGTCATTGGTTTGTAACTTTTCATTTTTGTACCTTTTATCCATTTTATAATATATCAGAATGTGAGCTATGGCATGTCATAGTCACAAGTAAAAGGCAATCTGTCTTTTGACTATACATTGATCTTGTTGTCTAGATTAGTGTTTTCAGTTGTCTTTCAAAGTATAGCCGGCTGTAGGATGTAATATAAAGTGTCTCAAGTATTTGTATTTATTTTTATGCTTTGTAACACTTGTAATAGAACTTGAGAGCAATATACAGTATTCTTGAAAACTAAACTTATCTTGTTCTTGTTCTTTGTTATGTCTCATACTTGTGTTCTTAGTACATCAACTAAAACCCGATTCCCTATTTGATTTGTTAAGTATTCTAAGTCTCTCCTCATTCTAAAACTGATTGTATTGACCACACCCGTCGGTCCTAAATAAACCGTTTAATTACTCGTCGTCTTTTGACTATGTAAAAATTAATTTTATAAACACTTTAAGGTTTTTAATTATTTTCCTAAATAATGTAATCAACTAAAACATAACATAAAATAACCACTTCGAGCAACTAGTATAAAAAATGTTTAGTGTCTTTTGAGCTCCGAACTAGTCTAAAGGTTGCAATATGATCACACATCTTGCAACTTCTCACTTAGTCCAACAGTCTATCTTGAATCCCGTTTGTCTTTGCTTTCGGTCTTCGAGTCTTTGTCTTCGATTCACAATATTTCAATTAACAACTTTTACAAAAAAATTAAATAAACCTATTTGGATTGGTTAGAGTTAAGCTAATCAACAAGTTCTATGAAATCACACTTAACAAATACAGAATCTCTATTAAGTTTTAATTATCAAACAAAATGAATGCAATAAAAATTTAAATAACTTAGTGAGAACACAAGAATACTCTTCGAGTATAATTCACCTAATATATTTTACATTAATACAATAGGAATATAAGTTATCCACTATCCAGCCTCATTAAATCGAAATTGTATAAGTATGAGATATTTATACTAGACAAGAGATCACTAGAAATGAATCTACATTGTCCATTCTAAAATCTAGATCAAGGTGAACTACAACCATTTAAATTTTGTATTGCGACATACCATGAATACATTCTCTAACTGGATAGAATATACTAAAATAAAAAAATAGTACAGATACAAATAAGAAGCATATATTTAGTAACTGCAGAGTTATGGTTGTTCCGCTACTTATCAACACTAACATATAATTGTACACCAGCATATAAGATGTTCTTTAGTAGGAGTTTATGCTTAGCAGATTAAGGTGTTGTTTGTTTCTGAAGAGGTAAAACGTCTGCAGTCTGCAGATCACATCTGCAGACATCTGTAGGAGAAGAGGTAGACCAAACCTCTACAGCCTGTATTAAGAAGACTGTTTGTTTTGTAACGTCTGCAGACTGCTGAAATAAACTGAAACAAGAAAAGAAAAACAAGTTCACCCTCTAAATAACAGGTGCATCTATATTCACCTCCATAACTACCAACATCATGACACAGGAATATGTTGAATATCTCACATTCTCTTTTCCAAAATGCGAGTCCCATGATAGTGGCATGTCAAGAAAACGTTACACTACAATAATATGATTTGTAACCTAAAGTGAGCACACCTCACAAACTCTCAAGTAGCAAACAAATCTTCAATCTTTTCAACTCAATATCATATAACAGTAAAACCATCCAAACTAACTATCAAAGCATTACATTTAGATAATATCTTAACAACCTTATGAGATAACCATTGCCATTAAGTCCTTACCAACTGATATCAACACACAAAAAACCTACAAAACACTGTGCAATCAAAACTTAAACCTAAACTGTAAGCACTCATAAATCAAATCCCTTTTGCACAACCCTCATCTCATAAATCAACAAAACAAACTCTTGAATCAACATACTACATTTAACCATCATACATCACTCCCCACGTATCAGAACACAAATACAGCCACAAGATTATTATAACAAGCACAAACACCAACAATATGAGATAAAATTCAACTAAATACAGAACACAAAGCCCAGATCCAATTAGGGTTTAACCAAATCAGCAACCTTGAACGCTGATAGCGATGGAACACCGGCACCACCGTGAGGACGAAGAGCTGGGAGATCAGATGAACCAAAAGCCAACGAATCGAAACGAGGGCCAGAAGTTCTTCGATTTCCGCCACCAGGTCTCAAGCTCAACACTGTCTGATCAGCCTGCATACCTCGATTGTTTCTACTTTTGATTGAATCGAACAACACCCACGAAGTTGAATCGCCGATTGACGAACAGAGGTGAAGCAGTAGAATCAAGATTCAATGAAATCTTGATTGGTATGGAAGATAGGGTTTCTGTAGCGATAGATGGAGAAGCTTTCTCTCTCCGATAGGTGAGAGGGGTTTTAGGGAAAATAAACTGTGAAGAGGTTAGAAGAGGTGTGAAGACATTGTTCCACCTCTTCTCCGATAAGAGGTCACGCAGACGTTTTTTAATGAAACGTCTTCAAAAAAACAAACACTCTGCAGACCTCAAACATCTGCCCACCTCTTTTTGGCGCAGACAAAAAAACTTTAGAAGCTATTTTTCTAAAAAAACAAACACCGCCTAAGTCTTTCAACATACAGGCTTTCAACAAACTTGGCCATTAGCAAATTGAGAAATCAATAAATTGTATGCTCAACATTTGAGATAATTTCTAGCTTTGAGTAACTTCATCCTTTAATATTCCAGCAAACCTACTTATTACAAAAGGTTTCCAAACCACCCAATAATACAAAAGATTACAAAGAAAAAAATACAACCAACTATAAAACTAATAAGGTACAAACTTTAATAATAATAAAAAGTCAATATTTTTGTCAAAGCTTCAAGCATTTTATCAAAAGACCTAATCTTTTTTGTCAAAGCTTTGATCTTTTGTCAAAAAATTTTGTCTAATCAAAGCTAAGATCTTTTTGTCAAAGACAACCTTTTTGACAAATAAAAACGCAAGATCATGTAAATAATATTTAAACACGTGTAAAAGTGGCTCTGATATAGGGTATCGTGTATCAGTTTTAGCTATTAAAGTTGTGATTTTATTCTCAAAGTTGTAAGTTTTTTTGTACTTTAGAGTGGAAACGAGTTATCATGATTAGTTAATTCAAAATTAACACCCAAACTAAATATCTAATTATACGTCATTTAATAAAATCAAATACACAACTATATGGTGTATAAAGTTTATACCTTTAACGAGCAAACCAAAAGTTCACACATTGGATGCAATAACGGTCTCGCTAGTCGACCTCATGACGATAAACCAAACAGCACACACACTGATTGCGATGAAGGACTAAAACCATTGGCAGAAGCAACTGTTTAAGGAGGTAACAACGGCGGATGGTGATGTTGGTCGAACTTGAGACCGAACGACGGCGGATGGTGGTGTTGGTCGAACTTGAGACCGAAAGTGGGGTAGATATTTGTGACAACCATGGGTTGGGAATTAGAGACCCCCCACCCCCCTAATATTATATTTATAATCTAATTATTTACTTTTTAAGTCCGAGGTTACTTGACGTTTGAAATAAACTTGATAATTAGCAATTAATTTCCAACAACCCTTGTGGTTTATTAATTAACATTGAATTAAATAAGCTCATAAACGTTTAATTTTTAAAACTTTAAATGTTTAACCTTCAATTAATTAATTATCTCAATAAATAATTAAATAGTGATTATTTCAGTTACAACCAGACATCATTTATTTTATACGCATTTCATGAACTATAATGTGTAACAATGGATGTTAATTTTTTTGTTGTCCAAATTGTAACCTTTTTTATTATATCCCGATAGCTACATTGATATTATGGATGATCTAACATCTTATATCTAATAGAATAATCTGATGGTGAAGAGTTGTTCATTAGTGAGGTGCAAGTGTCGGCCCGATTTATTTCTCATCTCCGCGAGGCCAAAACTTCACGTGCATTTCGAAGATGAATAGGTTTTTTTTTTAATTTATCTTTTTTAAGTTGTTGAACATTTTGAATGTTTTATATTCCAAGTTCAAGATTAGGAATGTTCTCTAT
>BJCO01737077.1:0-15820 GCA_018326465.1 Flaveria floridana
TCGTGCGACTGGACCATGCGTATGGTTCAATCGTACGACTGGACCATGCGTATGGTTCAATCGTACGACTGGACCATTCTTATGGTTCAGTCTTACGAATGCCCCAATCGCATCTCTCAGTCGCACGACTGGTCCATTAGCATGGCTCAGTCGTACGACTGAGTCTCATTCGCATATGCTCCTGCGAATAACCCAGTTTCATGTGTTTACAAGGTGTATAACATTAAGACGTGGTCAATTAAAGTAGTATTTAATTTGTGAAATAATAATATAACACATACGCATATGGAATTAATCTAAGAAATATAAACATAGGAATCGAAAGATATATTAAAGAAACTATTTTAGCAAAAACTTAAACAAGTCGCAGAGTTTGAAACCAACATAGTTACGTATAGTTGAATGAAAATGGCAGGCATTATAACCAACCATAATGGGGAACACTGCTCCATTTTTTAAGCCTTTAATCTTACTTTAATATCATAAGCGTGCGTGTAATAAACAGTATATTACTCTTTTTTTCCGATTAGAATAATTATTCTTAAGTTTTTTTAGTAAATTACATGGATGGTCCCTGTACTTTAGTCAAAACTATGAATTTGAAAATTAAAGTTTAAAATTATAAATATAGTCCTTAAGTAACTAGTTTGCTTTTAAAAATGGTCCCAGTATCATGTTATACTTTAATCTGTTTGAAATAACACTTCTGCCCCTTTCCTATTTCATTTTTCTAAAAAACAGTATAATATATTATTACTATTATTGGTTCATGTGGTTTGACGTAAAAAATGTTTTAAAAATTTCCAATATCTAGATGTTTTATTCTTGTCAAAAGTTTCCGTAGGAAACCTCAAATTACAAACAATTCTTCACAACTGATAACATAAAAAGTAGCAGCAAATGTTTTCAGAAACGAATTGGATCGGATTTAAGAACCGGATAACGTAATAATTATATTATATATATATATATATTATACGGTCATATATATAAATCAATATAAGTAATTTATGTGTGTATTTTATAGTTATATATAAAATTTAACAATAATCTTATGTTCAGCATACTAATTTATTGTTTAACCGCTCATTTTTACCTATTAAAATCCAGAAAACTAAAAAAAAAAAATCAAAATCCAGTCCAACCACCGGTCCGACCACCGATTTGGGACGAACCGGCTGGTTGAACTCCTCCAAAACGAATTGATGTGAACCGGTTCGGCCACCCCTCCAATTCCAGGTCGGATCGGGTGGACTGGCCGATCCGACTCGGTCATCAAAACATTGGTAGTAGCAAATAATAAATTGTTTGATTTAAGAGTGATATGTAAACAATAACATAAAAATAAGTAGTAGAAATTGTGTGAGTTCAAGAACAATTCTATAAAAAAATGAAATATTAATATTTAATAGGTAAGAACATAAGAACTTTCTTAGAACAAGAGCATTCACAATCCATCTTCCATCCCATCCTTATAATTACATTAAATATTATCATTTTTTTCCTCATTTTTAATTACATAATACTTTTTTCATACATTTGGTTATTACCTTTTCTCTCTCATACACTCATAACTACTTTCAAAAATATTAATATATTTATGGGAGTTGTATCGTGGTTCACCAAATATAGGAAAACACGGTACAGTTGTCATAAAATTTTTAACTCTTTCACGCCCAACCACTCATAACCATCCCGTGTAATATATGGCACCCACTCACGTAAAAGTGGAGAACGGCTTGTGAATGCTAAGAAAACAATTGTTAACCTTCAACCATTGCAACAAACCCAAGGTAGAGTAGGGACAAATGCTTGCTTATCGCTTCAATTATGAAAGTGTTTACATGTGTCTGTAGATCATATCCTCTCTCTAGTTCGGTAAGGTTCTTCAAAAAGAAAGTTTGTGGGTCGATCAATGATTTACGAGGGACAATTGGACAACAACTAGAGGGTTAATTTGCCATTAAAAGCTAGCTGAAACATGGGCTTTCTTTCGAAACAAAAAAATGTGTGACAGTGTGGCAGGATCAATGCTCTAGGAATTGGATCCGATTGCAAACCGGTCACCTTACTAGTTTAGGGGAGCCAAAGTTTTATTGGATGCTTTCAAAGCTCAGATTTTAGGAAATAAAGATATACGTAAAAGCAAGAAGGATATGTTAAACCAAAAATTCAACATGTTTAATCATGTTATTAAAGAAACTCTGAAAGCTCAAATTGATTGGTTTGTGAAGCTTGTTACGAAGATGAGGAGTGCAAGAGTTGTATTGGAAAACATTGATATGAACAAGAAGTTGGTTAAGTCGTTGCCTTTCAATTAGAATAACACCTACTCATCCATCAAAAGAATGAAATAGTTGTTTACTCTTTCCTTGAGTGATTTGATATCTACAGTTAAACCTTATGGCATGGATGATAAATAATGAGTTGCTAATCATCTGAATTCAATAGAATCTGAAGAAATTGCTTTGTATGCTAAGATGGGAAGTAAGACTAATTACTACATGAACTATAGTCTAGATATGTCAACACAACAACAGTCTAGTTTTCTTACAATAGAATATGCATCAAGCCTATATTGCCAGACAAAGCTCTACTCTTTCTAAGCACATTATTTAAATTACTGAAGAACACTTAGCATTTACTACATTTATGTTAAGCTGTGAAGCTTTTATGGCAGGAAGGCTCAATGCTCCAAACATTCTGGTAGATGATCTATAGCAAGTAAACATTGATGATGTAGAGGAAAATAGCATCAAATATCAAATAGCCATGGTGGTTACATGGCCAAAAAATTTATAAAAAGAACATGAAGAAATATTTTTGGTTGCAAAAAAATAGTAAGATCAGTTTTGATAAGTCTTTATTTCCCTGCTACAATTGTGATGAGCCAGGGCACTATGCTTAGGAATGGATGGAGCCAAAGATAATCAAACCAATGGAAGCAAGAAAATGGAGACTGTTGAGGTAAAAAATCAGCTGCTAAGCAAGTCCTTATTAAGTATGACTAGTCAAATCAGATGGAGTTACTAGAAATGAAGATAACTACTACAATGTTTGCTGAGATTGAAAAGGAGAAGGTGATTGAACCAATTGATAATCTGTTTGCTAAATTTGTGTCTGAAGATTTTTTAAATGGTCTATTTGAAGCTAGTCCTGAAAGTGAGATTGATCAAATACTTGGCAAAGTGCCATATATATTGCAGTAGAGACCTGTGGATGGTCCTCCATCCGGTGCTTAGAAAAGAATAACTAAAGAGAGAGATATAAATCATGTCCCTAAGAATTCCCCCAAACACAAAGAGAAGGAAACATATTGCTTAAAAGAAGGTGGATCTTAGCTGTGGTAGAGGAAGAGGATGAGGAATTGTTAGTAGAAAGCTAAGGACTCTGGTGATTACTAAATTCATCAGTCAGGAGTTTTCTATGGCAGAAACTGAAACTACAACAAGTTTTGTTCAAACTCTAAAGATTCAAGTGGTTATGAGTGAAGCAACTATAGTAACAACTACTATGACTCAATCTATATCTTCTCTTGAGTTCTCAATTCTACCTAGAGACACCATTAAGAATATAGATATTGATTTTGCTAACTATCTTAACTGAATTCTAGATCAGTCAAAGCATACAAGTACTTTAACAGAAAATCTAGTTGATATTCAAGATGCTCTTCAACATCAAATGACTTATCTTGAGAAGAAGTTATATGCAAGAAAAAGTTGTTAGAGATCTTGTAGTTGGATAGTCAGTTGATGGAAGTTAGAATCAAGATGCTAGGAAGTCAAAGGCAGTTCATGTATGATTATGTACAAAGTTTGGAGAATCAGCTAAGAGCTACATCCTCCAAACCTACTGACCAGTCTAAACGTGCTAAATCAGATCAAGTTAAAGATTTTGTGAATCCATTGGTCAATATTATGTTGAAACTAAGACTAGTAAGGTAGTTTAATTTCATATTGAATAAAGTGAGCAGGTAATTATGATTGAGATTAAAACTAAGACAACCATAATTGAAGATAGAGTTGGTGAAGTAATGGTTGAAGCTCATGTATCATATGAGTTAGTTAGTGAGTTGGGAAAAGTTGATGATGATCTTGACAAATTTGATTATGGAGATAGTGATGACAATAAAGAAAATGAGGATGACGAAGGAAATGGTGATGATTATTAGTCCAAGAAAGGAGATGAAGGTGATGACAATCAAGGAGGAGATATGGGAAACATTGCAGGTCCATCGAATCTAGTACTAAAAAATGTATTCGAACCAAGTCCACATGAATCAGAAGCCTATTTTCCTATTGGTCCTAAATTAAAGAGTCAATACGAGAAACAAAATCTATTTGTTTCAACAACAAATGCTTTTAGAAGGGCCTGATAAAGAACTTGGAGATTTTGTTGATCTTACAAAGGAAATGGAATATACAGACATTTTTGGAAATTGTTTGAAAGGACTATATGAAGATATACAATCAAAAGTTAGGAAGATAGCATCAGTCTTTGAGAGGTTGAGCATACTAAACAGAAAGATACACCTATACATCCAACTGATCAGACTGTTACACTAGCAATTAGCAGATTGGAAATCTTACTATTAAAGCTCCTCCTTTTCCTATAGAAAATCATTTTCTCATATATATTATGCTAGAAACTCGATATGGGAATTCAGAACCTGCATTAAATTGGACATGTGTTGGAGAAAAGAAATTATATATGCTGAAATGACGAGCTAGCGCAATTGAGTACTTCAAAGATGAACATGATTTTCATACTCTGCGTGCAACTGATTTGTATGCTATGGGTAGAGTGTTATTTTTGAACCCAAGCAACTATGGAAAAGCAAATTGGATAAGAAACTTGATATAGAAGTAAAGCAAGTCTAACTTTCAAAATTTCAAGACTGCTAAATTGAAGGAGATCCCAAATAAAAACAGGATTGATCCTAACACCAACACTCCAATGATGATTAGAGTTTACATACATCCCAAGCCAGTGAGGAAAGTTCCTATAGATACTAAAGTTTTATTAAATATCTTGGAAAAATTGATAAGGCTAGTTTGTGAAAAGGAGGCAGGTCATGTTGTAATTTATTATATGGATAAGGAATTCATAATGGTAGATCTAATTGACATGCTCAACTTTGGAAAATAAGATTTGATGAAGCTTCAAGTATACCCGATTGAAGCTGATGAATCTGTTCATTTCTTGAAGCTCAACTCGGATGGATGATAAACAAAGTCTTGGAAAAGAAAATGTATGCTTATGGTCGTGACTACTAATGTGCTGATGTGGACTTTTGAAAGTTTTCATTCACCAAGAATAGGGGGTATTATAGAGGTTAAATCTAAAGGCTTGGATATCAAAACTGATCCATGAAAATACTTCAAGATCGTGCAAGAACATTAAAGCCATGCGAGAACTCTATGGGGTGAAAACATTAGGATCTTGGCAAGTAACTTTTATTATAGCATATACAATTGCTTAGCTTTGTATTTTGATACATTTTTTAATATAACATTTTGTAAGGCTTTAAGCAATTAAAGTGATCAAAGAAAAGATTTATTTACTTTTGTTGGATCATATGAGGCTGGTGAAACTAAAACAACACTTAGAGTATTTTGAAGTACAATTGAAGAAGTCTTCTAAAGACAAAGCTGCTCTTTCAAAGACAAGTTGAAGATCTTCTAAAGCTTAGGCATGAAGAACTTCCGAAGGAAAACTAAGTCTTTCAAGACTAAGTAGTTTTCCTTCCGAAGTATATGAAGAACTTTCGAAGAAATAACTAAGTCTTCTGAGAATAAGAAGTTCTTCTTCCAAAGTATTCACACTTAGAAGATCCAATGCAATGTCTTCTGAAGAAGAAAGTCATGAAGACTTGCAGAAGACTCGGAAGAAGTTGATTCTTTTGAAATATAAATGGCTTCGGAAGAACTTATTCTTCCAAACCATTTACCTTCAGAAGAACCAACTATGAACCAGTGGATATAAGTATGGGTTATCTGACATTTGTTGCAACCTCTGATATACTGCATGGCGCTTTCCCACGCCCATGTAGTTGACCATACTTTAATCCACTGTTCACCTTTATCAATTAGTACAGTTGTCATTTTTAGTTGGTGACAAAAGGTATGTCATGGACCTGTCATGACTACCTAATCTAGGACAATATTTTATCTTAGATGCTTTACTTCTAGCAATGTAGTATTTGTCTAGTTTTAAATTCTAGCTGGTCATTCAAGTATAACCGGCTATATATAGTAGTATATTTAGTTTCTCATTGTAACTCATCAAACCATGCTTGTACGAGTCTCGTAACACTGAGTTGAGAAGTAATATATACAAGTATATTAAAGAACATTCTTATGTTCATTAACTTATTATATTATTGTAAACTTAGTTAGAGATTTTGCTTTATTAACCGAGTGAGGCTTAGTAAGTTTGTAAGACAAACTTGTGTTGAGAGACCAACACCGATCCTGCAATTGGTATTAAAGCTTTTTGGGCTCTTGATTGGGAAATCTAACCATCCCAAATCACCTTTGTTTCTTCACACTTACACATTTCACTCCTGATAATTTTAGAGCCTTGTGTCAATGTATTGAAGGCTTTACAAGTATCAATATAGCCGAATATGGAGATCACTCACTCATGGTCTTTACAAGCGAAAGGTGGATCCCTGGCTGGTAATGGTGCCATGATTGAGAAAGATATTGAAGACTACTCTGATAAAGACTTCAAGAAGATGGACATCAACTGCAAAGCCATGACTGTGTTGCTTACAACCATACCAAATTCCATAATGGTAGGCTTTCAGCAATGCAAGTCAGCCAAAGAATTATTTAATGCTTTGACGTTGATGTACGCTGGTTCCACTGAATCGAAAGAGTCCAAGAAAGATGTATTGAAGCAGAAGTTTAAAAACTTCACATACATTTAATGAGACCTTGAGCTAACAATACTTCAGGTACATGGACTTGATCGCATCTCTTCTGTCTATGGGAGTGGTTCTTGAGAAAAGGGACATAGTGAGAAAATTCATGAGTGCACTTCCTCATGAGTGGACTTTTTACTGTATCTCAATCAAGAGAATTGAATCTCAACACTCTCTCTATAACTGAACTATATGGAATCCTTGATGGATACCGTATGGAGATGGAAACTCAAAAGGTCCATCACGTGAATATAAGCTTAAACCTTCCCGTCAGTAATGCTGTGCATGGTGCTGAAGGTTCAAGAACTCCCCAGCCCCCCAGATGTATATGAACTACCCCAAAAGCCATCATCCTCTTCTGGGCCTTACATCACATTTCCTGAGACACCCAGGTCTTAACAGGTTCAGCAAAATCCTTTTCAGGACAGTTATGCTTTTGTTTCAGGGAATGAGTACTCTGGAGATTTTCAATTCTGTTTTGATAATCTCGAGTATTTCAGCCTAGATGATGTAGAATACATGGACATTGTCCAACAGATGGCTCTATTAATCTCCAGAGCAAAGAAATTCTTCAAAAAAACTAGAAGGCAATTCCCTTAGAACCCAACCAATAACAAATTTTGGTTTAACAAATCAAAGGACAAGTGTTACAACTGCAATCAACTTGGTAACTTTGCAAGGGAATGCAAGGCTCCTAGATCTAATCCTGGAGCAACTCAAGCCTCCCAACATCCTACCACCCCAAAAGCTGATATCAAACCAACAAACAACAGACTGCAACTATTGCTCAAGAAGTTGATTGGAGCTTCATGGTGTAAGATGTAACTCCTGCTCAAGCTCTCATGGCTGGAACTGATGACACCAAGGTATATGAACATCTCTGTACCCCAGCATGTATTTCTAAGGTTAAATTGTATCAGGACTACAACGTGAAAATTAAATCTGATATTGAGTCCTTAAACATATTATAATCTGAATTTAAAAGAGCTAAATCTGATTATAAATTCAAAATTGAAGAGTTAGAGAAAATTGTATCATCTTTAAGATATCAACATTCAAACTACAGTGTTCAAATAAAAGATATAATCTTGAAGTTGACTGAGGCTGAAGCCAAGTTAGTAATAGCTAAGGCTAAAGCAACCGTACTTTGGTTATCTTACGTGGAGCTGAATTAGGTAGAAGTATGCTATTCAAGAGCATAACTTCAACACCATCATTGCATCATCCTCCCACTCAAAGGTGTGTTATCAAAACAAAAGTGGGTTTGGAACTAATGAAATTTCTCCACCACACTCTTATGTTTCTGTTAGACAGCCAAGATAGGTACTGATGTGCAAGAGGTTCCAGCTGCTGATCCACTACCCCATGAGCAGAAGAATGATACAATAATGGTGACCACCTCAGTAAAGGATAAGGTAGAAAACCTCATCCGCACCACTGATGACCAACCCCTAACCACCAAAGATAGAAAGAACAACATCAAGATAGCAAGAAAAACTGCCAAGAAGGTGGTTGAGTCTAGGTTGAAAATCAACCCAAGGCAAAAGAGTGTATTCATCTCAGTTGGATTCCAAGTGGTTGGAAACTCTGATTCAGGAAAGGAGTGTAGTACCAGCATTCCTATCCAACTAAAGGATCAGAAGTTAAAGGGGAAGGTTTTTAAAGAAGAAAAGAAGTACAAGAAACAACAACCTTCATGTCCCATCAAAATTAACATTATGTGCATAATCTGTGGTCTGCATAACCATAGGCTAAAATTTGTTACTAATCCAGCAAGCATACATTATGCAAACAATGTTAAGAAAGAAGGAGTCAAGGAAGGTGTTATATTTGGACCTTACCATATGGGGTTAAGGAAAGGAAAGCTTATTTCCGAAGCCAAATTGCTTTCAGAAGAAACTCATTTTTTCGAAAGGAAAATAGCTTTGGAAGACAAGCCAAAGAATAAAGAAATGAATAAAATGAATCCTTTAAAACCTTCCAAGAAGAAGACTGCTTTGGAAAAAAGGGCGATGATGACTTCTTCCGAGAAGAAAGAAGCCTCGAAAGCAAGTCATGCTGCTCAAGCCTCCACAGGCTCATCTTCACTGATCAACCATATGATGGAATGGAAGATCAGACAAGATGCTACAGCCCAAACCTTTTCTACATAAATCATAGTTGAACCCCTATGCATACATTTTGGTTCATTTATGTCATCTACATTGGAAGATCCCAAGACCAACAAGGCTTGGGTTTCTAATAGTAACTAATCATTTCACCATATGTACAGGGATATCCATATGATAAGAATGCAAAAGTATGGATTCTGGACAGTGGATGCTCCAGGCATATGACAAGGAACAAATTTCTCCTACAACAATTTGAATATTTTGATGGAGGTCCTATTCAGTTTGGAGGTGAAGCCGGAGGATACATTTCTGGTAGAGGTAGTATATCCGATGGCAACTTGAACAAAATCTCTTTAGTGTTTCTTAATTTTATGATCAAAAGCACTAGATGCTTTCCAAAGTACACGAGTGCATTATCCTCAAACCTGGGTTGATAATTCATTAGGAATTGGTGCTTCTTAGATCTACCAGGAGAGGGATATATACAAGCTGGATATGAACAATGCTTCCCCATGAGAGAAGTATCATGCTTTCTTTCCAAAGCTAATGGTAATGAGTCAACCCTTTGGCATAAAAGAATGTGCCATGTTAATTTGAAAACCATAAACAAACTGGTTAAAAATAACTTGGTACATGGCTTGCCTAAAAAGAATTTTTTTGCAAAGATAACTGTGTTACTTGTCTGAAAGGGAAGCAACATAAGGTATCTCACAAATCCAAAAAAGTTAACTCCATCACCAATCCATTACACATATTGCACATGGATCTATTTGTTCCTACAAGTATAATGAGCATTTGAAGAAAATCATATTGCCTTGTGATAGTTAGTGATTTTACAAGATTTGCATGGGTATTCTTTTCAAGAACTAAAAATGAAACTGCTAAAACTTTAAAATATTTTATTCTTAAAATTAAAAATTAAATTGATCACAAGGTAAAAACAGTTAGAAGTGATCAATGGACTGAGTTTAAGAATCAAGTTCTTGACTAATTCTGTAACTCAAAAGGGATTACCAGTCAATATAGTGCTCCTAGAACTCCTTAACAAAATGGTGTGGCTGAGAGAAGGAGCATGACACTTATTGAGGCTGTATAAACTCTGTTAGCTGATTCAAAGCTGCCTCTAACTTTCTGGGCAGAGGCAGTCAGCATTACATGTTATGTGTAGAATAGGGTTCTTATTGTTAAACCCTATGCAAAAACACCTTATGAGCTATGGAACAAGAGGCACCGTTCATTGACTTTCTAAGGTCCTTTGGAATCAGGTGTACCATACTAACACAAAGGACAATTTAGCAAAATTTGCTGAAAAAGTCGGATGATGCTATCTTTGTTAGGTACTCCTCAACTTTACTGCTTATAGAGTGTATAACATCAAAAGTCAACAATTTAAGGAATCATCCAACATTATTGTAAATGAGCACACTACTTGTGTTAAGGGGAATTGTCCTGACCATATCTTTGATTTAGAATTGCTTCCAAACTATTCTAAACCATCCTATTAGAATGTTTTAGCTAGAATAATAACTCAAAGTGACTCCTATGATGATCAACTATTTGAGTTACCCAGACCTATTCCAATTTCTCTATGAAGTCATGAAAATCAAGCTCCCCCTATTGGAAGTCTTGAAAACTTGAACATCTCAGGAAATAGTGGAGTTTCAACAAGTTGTCAGCCAACTGAGCCTCAAAACTCATCAGCTGACAACTAAAATACTTAACACCAAGCTGATGAAGATAGTGATCTGGAGGAACAGGTAACTGTTTATGCTGCTTCACAACAAAATACCATTGATGCTGTCACACATTCATTCAATCAGTCCTTATTGAATGAGTGTGAGACATCGGCTTGTAATGGTGTTCAAAATCCTTAGCAAAAATTTTCTAACTTAGATCTATCTATGCAACTAGATGTGATTCCTAGACACTAGATACATAACACCCGTCCAGCTGAGAACATCATTGGGGGTGTCTCAGAAGGTGTAAGAACAAGAAGTCAAACCCATAATGGACATTTCTTCTCGTACTCATGCTTTCTCTCTCAAATGCAACCCAAGAAGCTGGAAGAAGCCCTCAAGGACAAAAATTGGGTAGAATCAATGCAAAAGGAATTGATTCAGTCCAAGAGGCAAAAGGTATGGAACTTGTGTCCATTGCCACCTGGCCAAGTCCCCAATGGCAATAAGTGGGTGTTTAGAAATAAAAGAGACGATAGAGGTTTGATTATCAAGAACAAAGCCAGACTTGTGGTTCAAGGATACATACAAGAGGAAGGCTTAGATTACACTGATGTCTTTACACCTGTTGTAAGACTTAAGGCTGTGCGAATCTTCCTTGCTTTTACCGCATCCAAGAACTTCACAGTTCACCAACTTGATGTCAAATATGCATTTCTATATGGGGATATTGGCAGAGAAGTCTATGTATGACAGACACATGGATTTGAAGACCCGTAGCACCTTAACTATGTATGCAAACTAGATAAATCTCTTTATGGCTTACACCAGGCACCTAGGCTGTGGTATGAGTCATTGTCTCAATTTCTTCTAATGGCTATACCAGAAACATCATAAACAAGACATTGTTCATAAAGAAGTATGGGAAGGACATATTGCTTGTACAAGTCTATGTTGATGACATCATATTTGGTTCCTCAAATGACCAAATATGTAAAGACTTTGAAAGCATCATAAGAAAGAAGTTTGGGATGAGTTCCATAGGAAAAATGGATTTCTTCCTTGGAATTCAAGTGAATCAGATGGAAGAAGGGTTCTTTATTAACCAATCTAAGTATGTAAAGGACATCGTAGAAAGATTTGAGATGAATGATTGTAATCCAGCCAAGACACCTATACAAAGAAATCACAATCTTTGTCCTGATTCTGAGGGGGAGGATATTGATCAGCATTAGTATAGGGCAATTATTGGATCTCTGATATATCTCACTACAAGTAGACCTGATATCATGTTTGCAACCTGCATCTATATAAGATATCAGGCTGCTCCTAAAGTGTCTCAACCAATTGCTGTCAAGAGAATTCTTAGATACCTCAAAGGAGCTCCCAGACTGGGTCTTTGGTATCCTAGTTATAAGGATTTCAATCTTTATGGTTACACCGAAAGTGATTATGGTGGCTGCAACATTAACAAGAAATCCACATAAGGAGGATGTCAATTTCTTGGTAGAAGGATCATCTCCTGGCAATCCAAGAAACAATCATATGTCTCTACATCAACAGCTAAAGCTGAATACATTGCTACAGCAAGCTGTTGTGCTCAACTGCTATGGATTCAGAATCAAATGTCATACTTTGATTTCAACTTCATGGAGACTCCTATCCACATAGACAACAAGAGTGCTATTTCTATTATAGAAAATCTAGTCAAGAACTCCAAGACAAAGCATATTGACATCAGGTATCAATTTATTCAAGATAATAATGAGAAAAACTTAATCAAACTAGACAAAGTTGATTCAAATGAATAATATGAAGATTTGTTCACCAAAGCCTTTGATGAACAAAGATTTAAGTATTTAATTACGGCTATTATGATGATTAACATTGACTAGTCAATCTCTTTTGAATATCTTTTAAAAATATATTTTGTCTATGATGTCTTTATACAATCTAAGCCTTGTTACAAAAGGTTTTTCTTCAAATTTTAAGTATGAATTCTTCCGAAGAGAAATTTACCCTCATCTTTATCTATCTTCCGAAGGCAAATTACTCTGCACAAGTATTCTCTTCGAAAGAGTTTTTAGTCTTAGAAGAAAACTTGATCATTGATCAAATTCCCTTTTGAAGGATACTAACTTCATTTCTTGTAAGAACACTTTACTCTCGGAAGCAAAATTTGTTCTTGAGACACGGTTTGCTTCGGAAGTAAAAGTGGCTTGGGAAGAAAATATTTAGAAAAACACAAGTGTTTTCTCTAGGAAGCAAACTTTACTATGTAATGGAAAATGTTTGGGCCCCACTCTATAAAAAGAAAGATTTTATTAATGATTGTCAAAATATTTTAAATGGTTTATCTTACGATCTCTGTCAAATCAGAACCTAGGTTGTCCTTTCACCTTATCGGTTTGGCTTTTCACCCACCATTTAAATATTTCTGACTCTCTTTCTTTACTTTCTTTACCACTCTAAAAGCCCTAAATTTCCACTATCTTCTCCATTCATACTCAAATTCGTTCAATCCAATAGTACTTTTATAACAATGGTTTTGAATCCCCAACATAGCCAAGTCACCATCTTTGATTCTTCAAGGGATGCTGACTTTGCCCTCAGCATCCAATTTTTGTCCCAATATGCATACTTTACTGCCCTTACTGTTAATCCCACCATCTACTCAAAGCACATGGCCGAATTCTAGGCCAATGGTCAAAATGGCATGCTCAACGATGAAAGGGTTATCAGATCAAGGATCTATAGACATGAGATCATCATCAGTGAAACCACCATCAGGGAGAATTGAACTCCATGATAAAGGAGCCCCCACTGAATTCCCTATGTCTAATTTGAGGATACCTACATCCAAATAGGACATGGTGGAGATGTAAGAAAATCTACAGTTTATAATTTCAATTTCTTATATAACTAGAAGTTATTTCTACACATTGTTCTACATAACCTATCTAACAAGTTAGGGGGTTGGGATCAAATCTCATATCATCTAGGCTGCCTAATCCATGGGTTGGTGAAAGGCCTCCGATTCAACTACTCAAGATTTGTGATAAACAATCTAAGAGGTAATCTCACTAGGGATCCATTCTATGTGTATCCCCAGTTCATTCAACACATAATAAATTGTGAGCTTGACTAGGAGAAACTTCAATTTGCAAATATCCTACTGGTCCCTCACATAAGGCCGGGCATCTTCAAAATTCTAAAGAAGGTGTCCACCAACTTTACTGGAAAGTTTACTGATCTCCTTCAAGGAATGCTTGAGCCAATAACTCCTAATGACATCCCTGTAGACCTAGCAGGTGATGAATCCACACTAGAAGCCACCACTACACAGCCAATCACTTCTTCTTACCCAATCAGAATCATATACAAGAGATGCCCCAAATGAATCCTTGTTCAATCTACTCTGATTGAACAAGTCCCCTTTGTTCAGACTAACATGGCAAGAGTGGAACTCAGGGCTCCCACTCAGCCAGAATTCCAACCATCCTTCTCAATTGATCTTAATATCAGTGTTGAGTCTCCTCAATCTCAAACTGATAAGCCCATTACCCAAGCCATAGGCCCTCAGGGCGAGTTCCAAGGCAACGCTGAGCAACCAAAAATGGACAGCCACATCACTGGCTCATATGCTATTATAGAATAACCATTAGGTGCTGACTAAGGTCCCGAGTCATTAGAAATAACCTCTATATCCTTTCTTGACCTATTAATTTGACCTGATGAGGATATTATGTCCCCTTAAGGCCATAATGTTTGTCTACCACACCCCTCTCCAGATCAACTAAGCCTAGGGAGCCTCTAATATCTAGCCTACATCAGCTAGACTAAACTGAGGTGAGTCCAACCGAAGTGGAGGTGACTCATATTAATTCAGCTGCCATTACTAAGAGTGTTTCATTAGCCTCTCAGGATAATGGTAACATAAGCGGGACAGAATCTACAACACCCTTGCCTATTGATGACTTTGAAAGAGACATCAGTACGCAAGGGTATCCAGGACGCCAAGAAACCATTATTGGTGATTATGATGAACATACTAGGTATGTTATCTCATCTCCCAATGATTCTTCAAAAGAAGATAAGGGTCGTTTGCAACTCATCATCAAGTACCTACTTTCTCTAAGTCTCAAACCTTGAATCAAAGGTTAGGACTGTAGAAAATAGGTCTGCCACTCAGCAACTTGAGATTGAAAATCTCAAGGTTCAACTAGCTGAGACATAGATTGAGAAGTCTGTTAAGCATGTACATACTCAAGTTTCTTTAAGTTTTTCCTCTATCTCATCTACTTCTCAAGATGTTGCTACCAAAAAGAGAGAGAATGTATAGAAACAAAGACATGAGAAACCTATCCTTGCCATTACAACAACTTCCCTTGATGCCATATCTTCTTTTTACCCCACACAACAACACCCCTGCAACCATCTTTCCTCAACCAGCTCCTTTCACCATTCAAGTGGACCCAAGGATGCTTATTGACCTTAACATGTTTCTAACTGAATTTATGATATGCTCCTCTCTTGAACAACCCTCCCTTATAGTAGCCATTGCCTAGGAGTTGAAGATTTTGATTAAGTTCCAAGTGTTCCACGGTGCTAGCAAGTCCAATTCTTGATTCTACACGTTTAAAGGTATGTTTGTCATGTTGTTCATAGATTTTGATTCAAGATGAACCCTAATCTAAAAATTGATGATGATTATATGAAATTGATGATTGTTAGATGATTATATGATGTTAGTTAGGTTGTATGAATGCTAGATTATGTTGATTATGCAAGAAATCTAGGGTTTGATCATCTAGTTCATACATTGCCATAAGAGGAAACTTTTTATTCTTGGAATTCATGATTTGATGATGCTAAGATGTTGGATGTAATGCTTAGATGTTAGTTTAATTGAATTGTGCAAAAAAAAATCCATGAAATTGTGATGTTGATCATGACTTACTAAAAGTAGAAACTTTTGTGTATGATGTTTGGGAATTTGGATGTTTTGGAGGTGATTAGCATGTTAGGATGAATGCTATGAACTTGATTAGGTATATAATTGTTGAAATTATGGTTGAATTGGATGCTAAATCACTTTTGGGTAT
>BJCO01737078.1:0-11596 GCA_018326465.1 Flaveria floridana
CTTCGTTTGGACTAGTTACTCGACGAGTTTCAAGCCCGAATCACCATTTTTCTCTCTTTTTCTCTTCTTCTTCTCTTCTTTCTCTCTTCTCTTCTTTTTGGCTGAGTTTTGCAAGTGTGGGGAGAGGGTAAGGGCTGCCCTCTCCTTTAAATACTACAGTCCAGTCGCCCGAGCTCCA
Source organism: Flaveria floridana (assembly GCA_018326465.1). Lineage (NCBI taxonomy): Eukaryota > Viridiplantae > Streptophyta > Magnoliopsida > Asterales > Asteraceae > Flaveria > Flaveria floridana. Next base: position 179 of record BJCO01737078.1, read on the forward strand.
GGCGCATGGGCACTCCAGTCGCCTGAGCTCCATGCGATTGAACACTCCATTCATGCGACTTCCGTGCGTATGGAGCTCCAGTCGCATGACTTCCGTGCGTATGGGTCTCCAGTCGCATGACTCCCATGCGATTGGACACTCCAGTCGCATGACTTCCATGCGTATGGGACTCCAATCGCCTGACACTCCAAACAGAAATTTTCGGGTGTTACAATGGCCATCAGAAGTGAAAATGGAACCGAATTCACAAACCACATCTTTGACTCATTTCGTGCAAGCAAGGGGATTCTCAGACAGTTTAGTGTTGCAAGGACACCTCAACAAAACGGTGTCGCTGAAAGAAAGAATCGTACCCTTATTGAAGCAGCACGGACTATGCTGATTGAGTCAAAGCTTCCAATTATTTTTTGGGCGGAAGTAGTTAATTGTGCATCTTATATACTAAACAGGGTGCTTATTGTAAAAGACAAGAGGAAGACTCCATATGAGCTTCTTCATAAACGAAAACCCTTGATTAACTTTTTTCATCCATTTGGGTGCTCATGTACCTTGTTGAATACCCAAGCACCGAAGTCAAAGTTTGGTGTAGTTTCAGATGAATGTTTCTTTGTTGGCTATTCTTCCTCACAAAAGGCGTATCGTATGTACAATAAAAGGACACGCATTGTGCAGTAATCCTTCCATGTTGATTGGCAAGAGTCAAATTCACCAAACATGGGGTCAGACCCAGAATGGTTTTATGACTCTAACACTGTCTTCAAATCATTCAATCTTCCAATCATTGATGATGATGTTGTTCCTCAACCCAGTGTGCAAATCATTCCTCCACCTGAACCACAACCACAACCATATCCATAATCACCCCCACAACTCGAACCTTAACCTCAACCTCAACCACCAAATGACCCTCCATCTCCATTTGACATTCCATCCACACCTCCACCACAACCAATTTCTCAATCACCTCAATCTTCCCCTTCACAACCATTCTAAACCAACTCTTCAACTCAATCAAACCCTTCAACCCTTAACACCAATTTCAAAACCCTAAAAGACCACCCACACGATTACATCATTGGTTCCATAACTGATGGTGTGCGGATACGGAGTCAATCTGGTTTGATAAATGAATGTCTCTATGCATGCTTCTTATCTCAAGTTGTACCTAAAAACATCACAGCGGCACTTCAGGATCCAAGTTGGGTCGAATCCATGCAAATGGAGATTCAGCAATTCAGGAAACTAAAAGTTTGGCAACTGGTCGATCTTCCTCCAAATAAGTTTCCCATCGGAACTAAATGGGTCTTTCAGAACAAAGTAGATGATCGAGGAGTCATTATCAGGAACAAATCTAGGCTGGTCGTTCAAGGTTTTGCTCAAGAGGAAGCTATCGATTATGCCGAAGTGTTTGCTCCAGTTGCTCACATTGAATCTATCAGAATCTTTCTTGCTCACGCCGCTCACAAGAACTTTAAGGTTTTTCAAATGGACGTAAAGTGTGCATTTCTATATGGAATCATTGATGAGGAGATATATGTCTATCAGCCTCCAGGTTTTGAGGATCCAGATTTCCCATATAAGGTGTACAAGCTTGATATCCTTATATGGATTACATCAAGCACCTCGTATTTGGTATGAAACCCTAACACAATATCTGCTCAGCAAAGGTTTTTCACGTGGCACTATAGATATGACATTATTCAAGAAAGAAGTTGATGGTGAGATGCTTATCGTTCAAGTGTACGTTGATGACATCATTTTTAAGTCAACCAATAAGAAGCTGTGTAGAGAGTTTGAAGAAGTGATGAAGGATCGCTTTGAAATGAGTATGATAGAGGAGTTATGCTTTTTCTTAGGATTACAGGTTGAACAAAAGCCTGATGGCATTCTGATTCATCAAGAAAAGTATGTTCTGGTGATTCTCAAGAAATTCAAGATAGATGATGCATCTCCTGAACTAACCCCATTCACTACTCAAACTTGCTTAACTCCGGATGATAATGGGAAACCCGTTGATGCTCATCGTTATTGATCTATTATTGGGTCTCTCATGTATCTCACTGCGAGTCGTCCGGACATTACTTTCGCCGTGTGTTAATGTGTCTGTTATCAAGCAAATCCGAAGGAATCTCATGAAAAGGCTGTTAAACTTATCTTTTGATATCTCAAAGGGTCCTCCCGTTTAGGTCTCTAGTATCCCAAAGGAGGAAACTTTGATTTGCATGCCTATTCTGATAGTGATCACGGAGGTTGCAAGATGAACCGAAAATCAGTCACCAGTGGATGCTAGTATCTTGGGGATTGTCTTGATTCATGGCAAAGCAAGTAGACAACTGTATCTTAATCTACGGGTAAAGCTGAATATGTTGCTCCCCTTAAGCTACTGCTGTTAAGTGCTTTGGATCCAACATCAAATGATGGATTATGGCATTAATTTTCTTCATACACCACTATTATGTGATAATGAAGCTGCCATTGGAATTGCCAAAAATTCAATTCATCACACACGAACCAAGCACATTGAAACAAGGGTTCATGCAATCCGAGACGCTCAGGAAAAGGGGTTCATTAATATTATTCCTGTTGACACAAAAACGTCAAAGAGCAGATCTTTTCACTAAAATATTTGACAAACTATGTTTTTATGAACTGATCTCTAGGTTGGGTCTAATATCATTCTGAAAATCTCTTTTCTTAATAAAATGTCCTGCTTTTATAAATAATTCTTTTTTTACATTTGTGAAATAATTTCCAATATCCCATATTCCTTCTTATATTATGTTATTTTCTATATATATATATATATATATATATATCAAAAACTAGATAAATTTCTATCCCCGTGAGGGTAAATAGGAATTTAGGGGGAGAATATACTTTTAGAGTATTTAAAAGTGTTTTTTAATTTTGCTTTCTCAGGAATTCCACGGAAAAAGAAGTAAAAAAGAGGTCAACGGCTTGTGTCGGGATATACATGATAGACTCAGCGAGAAAACAAAGTAAACAATGATTGTGCAGCTAAACTAAAGATCAAGAACTCGATAATAAGGATAATTATCATGACATTTTGGCCTACACAAAGATACAAGTCCTGTCAAAACTTGGTTGAGAGTGGCTGATTATTGTCTTAAGTCTGTTCTAAGTCCGTGTTGGGTCTAATATCTCTTAGTCCAAATTGTATATTATGTATAACAAAATGCGTGTTTATCTCCTCTACTATGCGTGACCATTGACCTGGAGTGATGATCTTCTCTACTATGCGAAATCATTAACCTGAAGCTCTCATCAACACGCTAAGATGATCTTCCCTGCTATGCGCAAGCATTGATCTGAAGCTCTTATCTTTTAGAATAAGATGTACATCTCCTCTATTATATGGAAGTATAGACCTGGAGATATCATAAATGACTTTGTATATCATTGTGTCTTGTCAAAAGATCATGTTATAACATACATGCATTTGTGTCAATTATGAACTACTCAAGCAAAATCAATTATTACACTCAATAAACCATGATGTTGGGATAAGTCCTTTGCCATATATCTGTGGGGAACCAAGTTATTTGAGTTTCTATAATTAAATCTAAAACATGATAAAATCAGTTGCAGATCATTCGTTGAAAAGAATAAGGCATGGGTTTAAAAAGACAAACATATCAGCAATCTCGCCAAGACTCGATTCTCAGAAAAACTTCGAAAAACTTCGAGAAAAAGATGCAAACTATATCCTTTTGATAATTTTATTTCATTTTATTTTATCTTTATTTCTATTTTATTTTATTTTAAATTGTTCATAGTATAGTCGTTTAGTTTTTAGTTTGTTTTTTTAAGTTGGAACTATGGGGTTAGGATCTTATCATTTACAAATATTTGCTTTTTCATAAAATATATATATTCAAATAAAAAAAGGGGCGAAACTATAGTTTTGCCGAGCGAAACTACCCTTTCGCCAGTAGTCTTGCTCATTCAGGAGCAATCTGTATACCCAGGCAAAACTATAGTTTCGCTGCCAGCGAAACTAGATGATATATACTGCATAAGTCGAGTTTCAGAACTCATTTGAGCGAAAATATAAAAACCTATTTTCTCTCAGTCCTTTTTTAGCAAAATTCACCTTATTTCTCGTTTTGGTTAAAATATAACCTGGTTTTGTGATTAGGTGGGTTAGATGACATTGGTGTTAACTTTAGTCGGTTTAGTATCGGCTGAAAATGAATTTGATTTTGATTCGTTGAAGCTAAAATGTCACAGTTTCGTCGAGCGAAACTGTGAGCTGCTTCAGCGAAACTGAAGGAAAGTTGACAGTTTCGTTGTGCTGTCCAAGCACAATTGACAGTTTCGCTAGGAAATTTTCAGCGAAACTATAGATTCGCCAGCTTGGATTCCTGAGTTTAACTATGAGCAAAACTAATAGCGAAACTTAGTTTCTCTTAGGCGAACTTATTAAATAGTTTATCAGCGAAACTAATTTGAACCTAATAATTATAACTCATATGCATATGACTCAGCGAATCTATGCTTTAATCTCAGTGAACCTATAATTTCTTGACAGCGAAACTGACTGTTTCGTCGAGCAAAACTACAATTTCGCTGCCAGCGAAACTGGCCAAAATCTTGTTTTTATAATTTTTTGTATATTTAATTGTGTATATTCTTTTCACTTATCTTTTTGTATTTCCTTTTCATTTGTAATGGCAAACTTAAAGTTTGATGATAAGCTCAACATAGTGGCTCTGCTTGACGACGGGAATCCAAAGGCTACGAGATTCAGAGATTGCATTAGATGATTGAGGCAATCCCCAATTAGTTATGCCATTTCTCACATGCCGACCATATACGATCTTCACGTAAGATATTTTTGGAGATCAGCTGAGCACGATGTTGGAATAGTGCCACCCCAGATAGTTGCAAGGATTCAGGGCCCTGATATAGTCATCACTGCTGATATTATTGCCAGGGTACTACGACTAGAGGATGACTGTGGCCCTAAGGTGGTGTTGTCTGATAGCCAAATCTTAAAGGCTTTCAGAAGCATTGGGTATGAGGGGCCCCCGTTTGGCTCAAAGAAGGAAATCAAGAAATCTCTTCTTTTTAAAGAATGGAGATACATAGCCCACGTCTTTATCATGTGTCTGGATCACAAGAAGGGAGGATCAGACGGGCTAACCATTCACTTGGCAAGGGATATGATTATATTCTACAGGGGGAAAAAGGCAAATATTGGCAAACTCATCTTTGACAGCATGACTGAAAACATCGTGGCATTGAAGAAGGATAAGTGGTTGCTATACCCAAGATTCATCCAAATGCTAATTGATGATCTTATCCCGAATATGCCAAGACATGAAGAGATTAAAAGATTGGCACAGATGAACCCGAGGATTTTTGCTGATTGCTCAGCAATCAGACATGATTTCAGTGGGAAGATCACATATCTTTGGGAGATATGTACCCAACTGAGAGATGGAATTACATCAGAAGGTGGATTGAAACTGAGAACAAGAACGTTGAAGAAAATAGGGTGAGACAAGTGGAATCAATAAAGAAGAGGAAAAGGATGCTAAGGAGAAGGAATATAACTTTAAAGATGATGTTACTGAGATGATTGAGGAGATAAGAGTTTAGAAGGAAAAGAGAAGTAAGAGACGGGCTGAGAAGGAAAGTGAAGCTGCTAATGTGTCTAAAAGAAGAACAAAACATATACAGCAGACTTTCACAGAACAAGCAGGAAGGAAAGATGCCCGGTCTGATCTTGATCAGGACGTGATCAGAAACGTCAATGTGTCTTTGGTGAATGAGCTGAGCATGATTATGACCAAGCTGGTCAATCATAAGATATGGGAGAAGGAGAAGGATGCTGTGATTGATGGATTGAAGAAGTAGTAGTGGATCAACAAGAATTGATCAAACCAATCTTCAAGGAGCTGAATGAATTAAAGGCAGTGGCTGGCCTACCCAGTCAAAGATGTAAAGAAGAACTGAAAGATCTGACTGACATCTCCAAGTATGAATTCCTCAATATTAGGGGTTCATCATCAAGGGTAGGAGAGGGCACGAGTGGAGCTACAGATCCAACTTTTGATGTAGGTGATGGTGTTGGTGCTGAAGAGGCAGGTGATAGGGCTGGTGATGTTGATGTAGGTGCAGGAGGAAGTGGTATTGAAAAGGAGGTGGATGTTAGTAGAGTTGAAATTTTTGAAGCTGGATTTAATTTGAGCTTTGATGTGGAGAAAGATCTGACATGAGATGATGTGTATGTCGATCTAAGTGAAAAAGGGAATGAAAAAGAACCCGATAGGAGATTGGTTGAAGAGGAAGAAGAATATGATGAGCAGCTGGTTGACTATAGCTGTGAGCCAGAATACTATGAAGTAGATGAGAGGTCGGTAACCTATGTGGCTCAGCTAGGGTCAACAGAAAGGGATGTCATTGAGTTGGAACAGCAAGATTGGTTTGAGAAGGAGAAGGAGGCTGAGGTGATAACCCCCTTATTCCAAAACATACAAGAATCCAACAAGAAAGATGCTGATAAGAAAATCATTAGTTGGACGTGCAATGCTGAGCTTAAGCTGTTTATGATTAAAAGGAGGGGTGGAAAGATATACTACTTGAACAAGAGGAACGCGTTCAAGACCTTGCTTAGATAGGACTTGGGAAGGTTAGCTGAGATCCCATTAATAGATGTTTATACCAGTGAAAGGACAATGATATTGGAGAAGGAGATTTAGAAAGGGCTGAAGGACAACTTTAAAGTGTTTGGCTATATGAAGCCCGAGAAAAGGAGGTCCAAGAGGGACCTGGATTGGGCCTCAGGCAAAGGAAAGATTGTGTTAAAACTGAAGCCTGCAAAGACTACCAATCAAGTACGTGTGCCCAATCCACTTCCCCCTATGCTGAAAGACTTTGTCAAGTGGTTCTATGACAACAATACTAGGGAAGCCGTCATAAGGATAAAAGGGGATCAAGAGATCAGATTATTTGATCCAATGGAAGTGTTCTTGTTTGGGGATGAAGATTTGAAGATCCTATGTGAAAATCACATCAAGGTAGGAGCCAGAGCTAATACCAGAACTAAGGCCAGTCTCTTTATGAGAGTGTAAAACAAGGCTAGAGGGGTAAGGGATGAAGTCATGGAGCTAACACAGAAGGTGATCCAAGCTGACGAAACAAGAATGAACGTGTAGGACTTAGCCAAGAAATTTTCATAAGCAAGTGCACATGCTGAGGATGATGTGATTGATGAGGCTGGAGCTGATAAAGAAGCAGAACAGAAAGCCAATGAAGATGAAGGTTAAGGGGGAGACCAGGCCGGAGCTTAAACGGAGAATCAAGAGCAAGCCGGTGAGATCCAACCTAAGGGGAGTATTGAAGATCAAGTATACGTTGGACTCACCTTAGTTAGTTTGTTTATTTTGGTTTATTTGTAATAGGTTTAATGTTAATTTATCCTTTGTAAGTAATTAGTAATTAGTTTTAGTTTTTGTAATAGTTTCACTGACCCAGCGAAACTACCAGCGAAACTATAGTTTCGCTTGTAGTCAGCTAACTTAGGTCACCAGCAAAACTGTGTTTCGTAGTCGGGTGAATCTATGCTATTGGTCAGGACAGTTTCGCTAACCAGCAAAACTGTCAACAAAACTATCCTTATTATATATATGAAACTTGTAACCGGTTTGTGCAAGTTTTGCACAACCCTAATTCAGAATATACTCTTGCATTACTCAGATTATTGTGTTTGTTTGGCTGCAATCTTTTGTTTATCATCTTTGAGCCTTGTTTTGAATGTTGTTTGATTTCTAAATGGTTTTACATTGAAACACTTTTCATAAATCATTGTTTAGATTGTATTTCAGTGGGATTTGTGGTTATATTACATCATTTGCAATGTATTTCGATCATCAATGGACTAACAGGCTAATTATACCAAAACATGAAGATTACTATGAATTTAGATCTTCTTACTTTTTCAGAACCATCAGCACCCGAGCCATTCTTCTCTTCAATGACTGGTCAGGATTCTTTAGGGTTTCAAGTATCTCTTCATGTCTAAGAGATCATGCTCAGACAGCTCAAGTATTGTTTTTCTAGAAGAATATACGTTGACCTTCTTGATCTCTACATATCAGGGAGTTGATTGAGCAACCTCTTTTGGTTGACCCTCAGGATAATCTGACTCATTCTAACGTTTAGTGGTGGATACCCCAGATACTTCTTCTTCTTCTTTGACTTCAAGTCTTTTTTGATGTCCATCCTTTTACTCTTTTATATTTTAACTAAGAAGGTTGGTCTTGATCACCTATTCTTTCTTTTTCCTTCTTAGTTTATTCCTTCCTATTCACATGTTCAGAAGAAGGTTCAGGAGATTGCTGAGGGTTCAAAGATGAATATGGTTGTGGATCGGGATAAGGTCTTGGTTCTCTTATACAGGATAGGTGTTGGTCCCTTAACACAAGATTTACCTAATAAACTCACTAAGTCTCACTCGGTTGATAAAGCAAAATCTCAAACTATGTTGACAATAATATAATAAGTTAATGAACACAAGAATGGTTTTCAAGATACTTGTATATATTACTTCTCAACTCGGTGTTACAAGACTCTTACAAGCATGCTTTGATGAGTTACAATGAGAAACTATATATACTACTATCTACAACAGGTTATAGTTGGATGATCAACTGTAATTTACAATTAAGCAAACACTACATTGCTTAAAGTAAAGTATCTAAGATAAAATACTATCCTGGATTAGGTAGTCATGACAATTCCATGACTTACCTTTTGTCACTAACTAAAGATGGTAAATGTATAATTGATAAAGGTGAACAGTGGAATAAAGTATGGTCAACTACATGGGCGTGGGAAAGCGCCATGTAGTATACCAGAGTTGGCAATGGATGTCAGACAACCCATACATTTGTCCACTTGGTCATAGTTGATTCTTCTAAAGGTAAATAACTTTGGAAGAATAAGTTCTTCCGAGACCATTTATCCTTTGGAAGAATCAATTCTTCCGAGTCTTCTAAAGGTCTTCATGACTTCATTCTTTGTAAGACTTTGTCTTGTGTCTTCTAAGTGTGAATACTTTGGAATAAGGACTACTTAGTCTTCGAAAGACTTAATTCTACCTTCCGAAGTTCTTCGTATACTTCAGAATGAAAACTAGTTAGTCTGGGAAGACTTGGTTTTCCTTCGAAAGCTCTTCATAGTTCAAGCTTTAAAAGATCTTCAACTTGTCTTCGAAAGAGTTGCTTTATCTTCAGGAGACTTCTTCTATTGTACTTCAAAATTCTTCTAAGTGTTCTTTCGGTTGGACCAGCTTCATATGATCCTACAAACTCCCCATAGGCTGATGCTACCAAAACTTCACTTCCTTCTGCTCCTTAAGGTCTTTAACATCAAGAAGAGCAAATATTTTCCAGTCTCCTTATTCTTCCCTGATATGGTGTTGAGGAGCTTGTACTAGTCATTTGTTGATAGTAGATCTAGTCTGTTGCTCTGAATGACTTGTACTTTTTCTATGGCCCTCTAAAGTGAGTTAGTTGATGGAAATTGTAGTCATATTCCCATCTAACTATATGGTCAGAAGTTAGGCCTTCAACCATGTGTAGGAACATTTTTCCTTTGGTGGTTGTGCCGAGTTCCTCATCCCTTACTCTTTTTTTTACCTCTTCTTCAGTCTTGGCTTTCTTTGTCAGTTCAGCTAGATGAAAGACGGCTCAGATGATTTCTGATATAAGCAGCAACTTGAAAGTTGGAGGGATTGGAGAATGGTTTCTCTACTAACTCAGTAATGTCGATACCACTAGAGTGCAGCAGAGATGAAGTATTTGGCCTTTTTACTTCACAATTCTCTCTATCCACACCAAAGCTGTGAAAAGGTTCATCGAACCTCCACTGGATAATTCTCCTTCTAGGATTGAGGGGTTCTGTTGGTAGCTTATCCCCTTTCCTAATATCCAGTAGAGTTACCAATCTCCTTCTTAACTTCTTCTTTTCTTCCTTTAGAGTGTCTGAATTAGTTGTAAGAAGTTGGAGAGCTTGGTCTAGTGTTCCCCTAGGTAGATCAAGGAATGCATCTTTTATGAGGGAACTGGAAGAGCCATCAATGTAAGTCAGCTTAATTCACTCTTCCTCACAAGAGATGTCGCTCAAGATTATGCAATTAATGAGCTTTCTCTTGATCTCCTTGAACTCTACTAAGGTCAGTGGCTTAGAAGGTTTAGAAGATCGTATGGGTAATGATTGGGTCCGAGGTTGTGTTTTGTGTTTAAGGATAGGTGGTGGTCGTGGTTGTTGGGAAGAAGAGAGTGAGGGTGTAGGTAAGGCTGATGGTGTGGATTTAGGGAGTTAAGGCTCAGTGGTTGGTTTAGTTTTGAAGGGCAAGGGAAAAGGCATGGGCATAAGTTATGGTTTGGGTGATGCTTTTGGTGTTGGTGTTGGTTTGGGTGCATCCTCTGAACACTTGGTACTTATGGTACCTCTTGCCTTCTTCCAAACGAATGTCAGCCTTGATTTCAATGACATGTCGTTGTAGGGTCTTCTCTGACATGGGAACCACTGGCCTGCCGGTGAATCCATGGGCTTTGAGATAGGCCTTCATCCATTCCCTATCTCCCACCTTTTTGGCAGTTGCAAGTTTTGCCTCTTCCTACCTCTTCTTTTTGCTCAGCTGCTCCCTAGCACTCTTGTTCTTTTCCTTAGTGATTTGATCTTGCTCCTTGAAGAAAAGAAACAAGATTGTCTCACTATCATGAGGTGCCAGCTCCTCTTGAGTATAGCCTCTAGAGCAAAGAAAGGCTATCATCTCCAAACTCTCCCTTCCCATAGCTTTCTCCTTCTCTTTCCTTTTATCCTCCTCTATGGCCAACCTTGATGCTTCCTCCTTTTCCTTTTGTAGCAAGGTTGCCTTCTCTAGCTTTACACGCTCATCAAGTAGGAGTAGAACTATTTCTTCATTGTCTACTCCTAGGTTGATGAGCCTGTCTATCACCTCCACTCTCTTCTGGTTGTTGATACTTTCTTAAGAGGGTACTGTTGTTTTGCTGTTTGCCGCCAATAGCTTCCCAGTATCAACTCTTCCTTTTCTTTTGAGCTTCTCCAGCCTTTCTTCTTCTAGTAGCTCCTCAATAGTGAGCTTCCTCTTCTCCTTAGGATCAGAAGAAGTGTTGGACCAAAAGAACCAATGAGCCAAGATCAGGAAAACCTCTAAGTCCCACATGTCATTACAACAACTGCTGAAGACTCCCATCAGCTGTTCTGACAAAGTCTGAAGAATCAAAGTCTGAAGATCAAAGATCTGAAGCACAACAGCTGAAGAATCTAAAGTACTGAAGTCTGAAGTACTGAAACATACAAGTACTGAAGACTTCAAGTACTGAAGACAAGTGCTGAAGACCAAAGTTGAAGAATTGAAGA